>JAOTQW010000029.1:5329295-5348257 GCA_026260075.1 Sisor rabdophorus | reverse complement strand
GCCTTCCGCCCTATGTGCGCTGGGATAGGCTCCAGCAGACCCCCGTGACCCTGGACTCGGGAATAAGCGGGTAAAGAAGATGAAATGAAATACTCTGAAGCAATTCAATGAATGAATAGATGTTTCTATTATTAAAGAGTTCCCAGTGCGCCCTACTCAACAGCGAGGTTTGTAATTTTACTTCAAACCCTTATGAGGCAAGCTGATTTTTCTTAGGTTGCACCATTTAGTTTCAGAACCTAACATAATTATTTAACCAAGTTTTTTTTTTTATAAAATCGTATATCGGAAATGGGCACTGGTGGCTGAAGTGGTTAAGGGGCTTGATTATAAATTGACTAAAGCCCCAGCATTTTCATAGTGCCATTTTGGGCCCCTTAAAAAAAGCACTTAACCCTATCGGTGCCAATTGTGCTAAATCTGAGCATTGACTCAAATTTCATTTGAGATACATGGGCAGTTTGTTCTGCTCAAGTTCTCGTTATTTACTATAATTCTGGTTTATTTTTAATCGTGTACATTTATATGCAACACTCAATTCAATTCGGTTTTATATGTATTGCACTTTTTACAATGGTTATTGTCTCACTTGATAGGTCGTCAGACATACACGTTAGCAAGCGCGTTAGCAAGTGGAGTTGTCTGATTTCCACTGTACATTATACATACTAAAAGTTATTACAGTACAGTCTATTATATTAATATTATGCAATATTGCTTATTGGTTTACTTACAGCCATACCACCCTGAGAATGGGAGATCTCGTCTGATCTCTGAAGCAAAACGGGGTGGGGCTAGTTAGTACTTGGGTGGGAGACCGTCTGGGAATATTAGGTGCTGTAAGCACTCCCCTCTATGGACTGCCACATTATTGTGGTGAAGGGGTTTGAGTGCTTGAAGGACCCTAGAAGCTATGTTGCTGTGGGCTACATGCCCCCATTAGGGTCTCCCAAGAGCAGTCGAAGTACCCCTTAATGAGTATGAAGAAGCCAGAGCTGTGACATCGCCCTTGTATGGCGCAACCGGGGCCAGGCCCGAGCGCCTGGTGGCTGGGTCTTATGTCCCTATTGAAAAAAGTCCACATGTTAAAAACCATATTACGCCACCATTCAGAGTGGCTGGTATGACTGATCAGTGTTTACGTATGTCTTATATTAGGCATGGTCAGGAATACAAGATGTCACACTTGTAATTGCACGGACATACTCGGTTGGTTCGATGCTTTCAACTGATGGATCGCAAATCAATCTGCAAATGAGCATGTGTGCAAAACAAGAAAACCCTCGACAGATGATTGATGTCTCAGGAGACACTGAGCCCAGCCTGGCTTGAATACTACGATTTTTCCAGTGCTTAGTATTGATAAAGCGAAAGCATTACCCCCCTCTCTTCCGACTTTGTAATAATTCCTATTACATTCCACTGAACCCAAATAATCCATAAAGAACTTAATTACCTTTATTTAAAAAAGGAAAAAAACATTAAAAGTTTAATATAATTTCTTTTCTGCACAGCTTCCCTTGTGATCAGTTTTGGGGACTAATTTAGATTATCTTTTTTTTTTCTTTACCCTTTTTCTGGATGTTGTGCCAAGCATTTTAACAAAGGTTTTTAATTAAAATCTAAATAAGGAATCAATTATAATCTGACCTTTATCGATAACTGTTACACCTCGTGCTTGCAGAACATGGACAGTCTCTCCTTTTTTCACATTGCTATTAATTTGCATTAATTTCTCTGTTTACAAAAAGCTGCCTCCATCCAAACATAACTTGTCTTATCATATGACAGCACAGTGCGCATGCCGTATCTGTGTTATCACGTAGCCTGGAGCATACTATTACGAAGCTTTTGGATGAAGCTTTGCACCTGCAAAAACTTTCAGAATAAGCACAAGCTGAGAATGAAGATGTGGCCTTAGGTCAGTGCCTATCTATGGCTTGAGATCCTAACTCAGAATTTTTGACTTTCACAGTGGTAATAAGGTACACACCTTAAGCATTTTGATGCACAGGTTCGTTAGTCTCTCACCTCTCTGCAAAAGTGTTCAAGCCAGTAACCTCATTCCTATTACTGAGATCCACTCAGCACTGCAATTTTCTACGGCAGACAAGCAACAGAGCAAGAGAGAGAGGCAGGCAGATGTGAATTACTCCTCCATCCTAATGCATAAAGCAAGGACAAAAGCACAAACGTAACCGTGGCACAATTCTCTTTCAACACAACACTGAACAACCTTATAGCGTTTGACAAGTGCCAACATTTTCTTCATTTTTCATCGAAAAAACACCTTCATGCAGTTTATGCAACAGAACGCATACGCTACATAAACACTCCTGCTCATGTTATGTTACTTTTGTATTTTTTAATTCCATAACAATTAGAAACTAAAATAGGCTTAATGCTTATATGTAATAAATCTATAATATAACCCTTAATACTGAAAATGAAGCAAACAATGTAGTTGCAAAAAATATTTACAGGAAAATATCATAAAAAATTAAAGTAATTCGCACTATGAATTTAGTCTGAGTATCCATGGCTGAATGGAGTCCATCTGTGTGTAATTAAAGTGTCATGTGATCTTAATTGGGGCACAATGGAAAAGACAATACGTTTGGGGGAAAGTGCCAGTCACAGTTTGGTCATAAAAAATAATCCTGCATAAATCCCATCCTGAATTTATGATGTGATTAAAAATAGATCGACTATCACAAAGCCCCAACAATGTAACGTTTCTGGGCGGTGCGGTGGCGTAGAATGTCACAGGTTCGATTTCCAGGGATTAGCATGTTTTCCCTGTGCTTGTGATTTTCTTCCTATAGTCCAAAAATATGTACATTAGGATCCTAAATTGCCCAAAGGCGTGAAAGTGAGTGTGTGTGGTTGTTTGTCTATGTGTGGCCCTGCGATGAAGTGGCGACCTGTCCAGGGTGTAACCCTGCTTTTCGCCCTATGTGCTCTGTGATAGGCACCAGCAGACCCACTTATTCTAAGTTAGGGAATAAGTGGGTATAGAAGATGAATGAATGAATAAATGTAACAGTTCTACCACTGACTAAAAGGATGTCTCTGTAATTTGGTATGTTGACAACTGCAATAGCAATATCAGCATTCATCTTACTAATCTATCACTCAAAACCTACAGAAATCATAGTGAAAGTGTCCTACAAGCAGAAATTAGCATTTTTAGGAGAGGAAATGTTTGCAACAAGAATAAATTTGCATAAGTCACATAAAGCCTGCAGGCAGCATAAGATACTCTCTAACATAAAGGATTGTGACACACACTATATTGCCAAAAGTCACCTCACCTCCCATGACTCCCATACGAACTTTGTGAGGTCACACACTGATATTCAACGAGAAGACTCTCAGTCTCTGCTCTATTTTCATTCCGAAGATGTTCTATTGGGTTAAGGTTAGGACTCAAACATTCAAAGTTTATTTGAGTAGGACTAAGGGGCCAAGCCCAGCTCCTGAAAAACAACCTCACACCATAATCCCCCCTCCAATAAACTTTATACTTGGAGGGTCGTGATTTGTCACTCCAAAGAATGCGTCTTCACTGCTCTAAAGTCCAGTGGCGGTGTGTTTTACACCACTGCATCTAATGCTTTGCATTGCACTCGTGTATAGCTTGGATGCAGCTGCTCGGCGATGGAAACCCATTCCATGAAGCTTTCTGGCACTGTTCTTGAGCTAATCTGAAGGCCACCTAAAGGTTGAAGGTCTATAGCGATTGACTCTACAGAAAGTTGGTAACCTTTTTGTGTGCCTCAGCATCCTTTGACAACGTTCCATCAGTTTACATGGCCTACCATTTTGTGGCTGAGTTGCTGTCGCTTCCAAACACTTCCACATTCTTATAATACAGCTGACAGTTGACTGTGGAATATTTAAAAACAGGGGGGGCATCCTATCACAGTTCCATGCTGGAATTCACTGAGCTGGAATTCACTAAAAGAGTTTTGTTTTAAAAAATGATGGTACAAGAATTTATTTCTGCTTACTTATATCTCATTCAACAAGCAATTGAAAATCATGCAGACAGTAGGGATAATGAACATGCCTTCTGCATACACAACTACTGTACATTTTATTACAGAAAAACAACCAGTGCAACCAAATGTTTTTTAACACACTCTATAAAAATATAAGGAGAATTATTTTATTCATTCATCTTCTATACTCGCTATTATTAGGGTTACAGGGCTCTGCACGGAACTCAGGAGGAGTACACCCTGGACAGGTCACCAGTCCATCACAGGACCACACTCATACTCCCTCCTATGGGCAATTTGGAATTACCAATCAACCTAACGCCCATAAAGCCACATTGCTATGCCTAGAATTAAACATGGGCTGCCTGGGTAAAAACCACTGCCAACGTAACATCAGCCCAATCAGAACTTTGTATTATGAAACCTTGTCTTCTCTTAAAAATAAATCGTATAGGTGCTTCAGTAATCACATCCATTTTGGCACTTTTGGCAGTTTTCTTCTGATTAGACTGATGTGACATTAACGATGGTGTTGAAAATGACGACAGGCTTCCTCAAAAAAGCATTTGAAGCCACTGATTACATTTTTGAATTGTTCTTTAAAAAATCCAAATGCTTTCCATCTGTTTATTTTTTCATGTTTTCTTCATTCAACAATATACAGCTTTGTAAATGTCTGCATTTATTGAAAACATCACCCTACCTGTATCACCCTGTATTACCCTACCTATGCTGTATTGTGCCATGATGCACAGCACTTTTTTTTGGTGAATGAGTGAATATGCTTTGCATATAAAATTGTAATCATGAGTGAAGCACCAGAAATGCTCGCACAAAATCTCAGAAGCTTGATTACAATGTGCCATGTGAGAGAAAAAAAAGGGGGAAATCGCCCTTAACAACATCACAGCTTCCTGCTGTGAGTCACGTATTAACATAGCAACTTCCTTCAGTGTAAAAGGCACACATGAATAAGCTGAGTTAATTAGTGGAACGTAAAGTCTATAGTTACAGCCTGTTTGGATATTTGATCAGCTGATTTAAGGTACTGTCCACGGGACGTATGCACTGTATGAGAATTTGCACATTTATAGGATAGACCAAGCACGGGTAATTATTGATGTTTGTGCTCCATAGGTTATTAGAATATATACTGACACTTTTTTAATAAACATGAAGTAATTGCACAACTATATGCCTGTTTGTGCCTGAGTCAGCATTCTGTTGGTGTGTTTTTACAAGAAACGGTTAAACACACAGCGCTGAGTTTATATGTAGCATTTGCATTGCATCTGTAGTCAGTCGCTGTCGTTTCTCTGCACGAGGAGCAGTAAACACTGATAGACAGTTCATAGTTTTTTGCAATAAAACTGGTGAATCTTCTCTACACAAATAAACACTGGCAAGATATACTTATATCATAATAACTGATTCGCAAAATACAGTTCAACCAGTTGTCATAGAAGTGCCACAATTTAATGCCATAGCATGCTAGCATGAATCATCACTTGGAAAAATCTGTCCTAAAAAAGATTTCTTTTTCTTTACAAAAAAATAATAAATGACACAAAAGGCGAACGGTTTTGGAATAAGGTGGGCTGACGTTTAGAGGTTTTGTGCTATTAAACCAAAGACCTGGAAGTCCTGCATCATTTCCTAAACTTAAGGGTTAGGACTAAAAATCTAAAAAAATGTGTTGAAAACATTAAAGAGCAAATGAAACTATTATTAATAATAATGAAAATAATAAGAATTAGAAGTAGGGATGCACAATATATTGTTTCAGCATCAATACTCAAGGTTGGCATCGGCAATAGTCACATTACAGGATGTACAATAGCAAGTCGGGGCTAAAGTTGACTACCCAGCACCATGTGATTGTTACTGTATAAACATTTTTAAGCAAGTTTAAAGCATTTATAAAAATCTAATTATAAGAATTTTTATAAAAATTACAAGATAATTTATACCGAGGTCTATGAAATGTAAACACTGTTTTAAAAAAAATCTGTATCTGTCCTCATCTATTTATCTATGATTATTCATTCATTCATTAATTCATCTTCTATACCTACTTATTCCCAAACTTGGGGTCACGGGCGTCTGCTGGAGCCTATACCAGTGCACATAGGCAAAAGGCAGGGGTATAAAAATCGCAGGGCCACACACTCACGCAACCACACACACTCACACTCACTCCTAGGGGCAATTTAGAATCACCAATCAAACTAATGCACATGTTTTCGGACTGTGGGAGGAAAACTGGAGTACCCAGAGGAAACCCACGCAAGCGCAGGGAGAACATGTAAACTCTGCACAGAAAGACCCTATGCCTGAGATTCGAACTCGTGACTTTCTTGTTGTGAGGCGATCGTGCTAACCGCTATGCCACCACGCTGCTAATCACCAATCAACCTAATGCAAATGAGGAGATCATGCAAACTCCACACAGAAAGACCCCTTTCCCAGGATTCAAAGCCAGGAGCTTCTTGTTGTGAGGTGACCGTGTTAACTACTATGCCACCGTGCTGCCCTATCTATAATTATAATTTGTGTACCAGATTTTACAAACATCTACTGCCTTACAAAAGCACCAATATCATTCAAAAATAACAAATATTCATTCATTCATTCATCTCTTTTACCCGCTTATTCCCGGGGTCTGCTGGAGCCTTGCCCAGTGCACATTGTGCGAGAGGCAGGGGGTACACCCTGTACATGTCAATAACAAATATTATTATTCTGTAAATAATTACAGAATAAATCTATTCAAGTCATCTAATGAATTCTTTGTCATATTGTGACACTTAACCATCCATAGGTTTCTTATGGAGCCCTAATAAGAAGTGGTTAAAAGTGTTTTGTTAGGAATCTCTTCTGTTTATGTTTTACAACTGCAGAACCACCCAGTTTTTTTTTCATGATTATATGATTGCCAAAGCGGATAATGACTGCAGAGCTGCTAATATTATTGCACCCTGTCTGTAATCTACCGCAGTCTCAAATGGGCAAAATGCCTAATTTCTGTCCTGCTTCCCATTCTAGAAAATGTATTTATCAATAACAGAATAGGCGACAAAAGAAACATGAATATCACACAAGCTTGTAAAGCTGAATGTATTATAGCTTTTTAGGAAAACATGAATTTCTCAACATTTATCAGAATGAGACCAATTACTGTTAAGTAAACATTTTTTCATGCACCTGGTAATGTTAGACACTGCAAACATTTAAATGGCAGCACACAGTTTCGGATCCGATTTATCTCGGTGATGTTTGTGGATTGCTTCGAACAGCTGGTCAACACTGGCCTTATCCTTAAATGCCAAGGTGCCAGCTTTCATCACATGTTTACACACCAGCCAGATATGGGAGTTTTTTTCTGGAATAGACAAAATGAAAATAAACAACTCCTGCAGAAATTGGCTGGGTTTTGTCTTGCTGTTGCTCAGCAGGTATTCCTACACTCAGGAAGGGAACTATGAGAACAGTCACAGTTGCGTTGAATCAGCTGAGTCTAGCAGTCTCCAGCCAGCGTGGGCAGCCTACAAGTTATGGCACCTCCGGGAATAACATTCATTCAAATGGATGGGGGGAACGGCGGCAGTGGAAACCGGAAAGCAATAGAACAAAGACCAGCTCAGAGGAGCAACTTGTCCCTGAATCCATCACCAGTTGAAGTGGTTTAGTCCCTCTCCACCCTCTTCATCCATCACAAATTCGACAGAATCTTCAATAGATACGGCAGATTTATTAAACCAAGATAATGCGAATATGAATGTTGCCTTGCACTGTACGGTTTCTAATCTCCCTGGTGCTCCCACTGGAGTTTTAAGACCATACTGACACCTTGTGGATAAATATAAATGAAAGTCATATTGTGTGACGCTGCATCAAGTCACAGACTGACCACGTTTGGGAATAAAAAAAAACATTAATTGATGAGAAAACCTACACAAAAGGAACATGCCATTCTTCACCACCAAGGAAGTCAATAAAAAAATAAAGTATGAGTTTATATAAAACCTAAGAAAAGAATGACAATAAGATTATTTGTATTAAGTCAGCATAGCTTATGTTGACAAATAAAACAGGATAAAATGCTTTAAAAGGTTAAATAATGGATTGCAGAAAACATTCCATGATTTCTTTATTTTTAACATTCACACCATCACTTTAAAATCAAAAACATTCTATGACATTTCCTTATATGACTTATATAACTCATTTATTCACTTATCTTCTATACCCGCTTATTCCCAAACTGCTGGAGCCTATCCCAGAGCAAAAGGCAGGGGGTACACCCTGGACAGGTCACCAGTCCACCACAGGGCCACACACACAACCACACACACTCACTCCTATGGGCAATTTAGAATCACCAATCAATTTAATGTACATGTTTTTAGACAGTGGATAAAAAATGGGAGTACTCAAAGTAAACCCATGCAAGGGTAAACTAATCCCGTCTTATATAACTTTACATAACTTGATGACTTGATAGTCCACAACCTTTTAACAACAGCTTGTTTAAAACTTCTGCTTTGACTACACAAAAAATAATAATAATATAATAATAATAAAAGATACTATCAGCTTATATCTCATTGTCTGCTTCTAGGGTAAGCCACGAGCGTCATCCAGACGTCAGCAATGAGTCAGATTAAATAATGCCTTTAGCTTCTGTGGGAGGTGCGGCTGGGTCTAAACCACACTGCTTCATCTGCACGCCAATGTCGAACAAGTAGTCATAACATTCACACCTGGAGAAAACGGAAGGACAGGGCAAGTGAGACGGCATGGAAACAAAAATAACAAAACCAAAAAAAAAAAAAAGATATCAAGCTTTTGTGTTTGTAACTCTGTCACATCCATCTACATACACAAACACTACACTGACACCAGCACGACTAAACAGATTGCACAAGACACTAATGTTCATTATTTTACAAATGTTTTGAAAAACTAAATTATTGTGTAAAAAGGTAATTACGCCGCTTGCTCAATAACTAATTACATCCATGCTGGCAGCGGTGATTACAGCTAAATACGCCCCATTTGATGGCTGGATGAGTTATGTGCTGCTTATAAACAGACAGTCTGATGCTGATCTAATAAGAGGCAATGCTCACTATTAAATGTTAGATAAGGAAAAATATATATTAAAAGATGACTAAATGACAAATCTATAATCTTAGCGGAAAGCCATTTGTTTTACATAAAAAAGCATCACGCTTTACACATTTTTTTGACATTTGCAGCACAAATTAAAAAAAAAAACTCTGGGAATCTCTGCAGTTTCCTTGGATTTGTGCCTTTAGGAGCTGTGTGGTGCCAGGTTGACTTACTCCTGGTGAGAGCTTGTCCTACTCAAACCTGACGGATTACTGATGTATCCCAACGGTGTACCGTAATTATTCCTATAACTAGATAGAACTGGATGAAGGAGTTATTAGTTCTCTCACCCTCACTGCTTGTGTAATTACCTCGAAACCCAAATAAATGACAACAGCACAAGATTTGAGCAGCAGTTCCCTCCAGGCTCTCGGTAAACAAATTTAGTGTGAATGCTTGCAAAAATGAGCACAACAACGCAGCCAGTGTTTGGTCTGGTATCTCACATGGTCTTGGCTTTTTCCCAGCTCGCCCCCCACACATAGACTCCATGTCGTCTGACAAGCACAGCACAGGATTCTGGGTACTCCTCCATAGCTCTGGCCATGCTCTCCTTCAGGTCCTTTTCCTCAGGTGTGTTTTCGATGATGGGCACCACCAGTGTCTCATCATACCTTAAAGTACAAATAGGCGAAGCATGAAACCCAACTGGTAGCTAGGAGCCAGTGTAAATGCAGTCTGATCAGAGGTTAAAAATTGATTCGTATGAAGCCCTAAAATACTAAGATTTGCTTTAGTACTTTATTATTACACTACATAAATGCGTGTAAGGTGATTCCTATTAAATGGCTGGACAGAGTTTAATCCACAAAAGGTACAAACATCAAAAACACTATAATATTTAAAACAAATTTTAAAACCTGTATATTTAAATATTAAAATGTCACATATATAATTATACAGAATACAACATCCAGTAAACTGCTTTCTTTGACTGTCCAACATATATACATTACAATAAGAATTCACTGTGTACTGCATATGTTATATATGATTAAAATGACAATAAAGGCTCTTAAGATGCAAGCACAATGTGAGACACTATACCATGTACACATACACACACACACCTTTTTGGGGCAACTATGCTTTGTAGCTAAACCACCTTCTGTAATTTTTGAGAAGGTGGTAGAAATCTGGGGAGTCAAAAGGATCATACCAAAATCTTGCTAAGCTTTGCAAGAACAGAAACCCAAGCTCAGGTTAAAACTATTCAATATGGAGATGTGAAAAAGCAACAGTACACGTTTCACTTACAGATATACCAATCTTTTAAAGAGGAAAAAAGGATTGAGCTGCATTAAAATTGTAAATGTGCCTGACAGCTTTCTACAGCTCAAAAAAGATAAAAACACAACGGAGCCTTAGCGATTCTTTTGTTCTTTACCCATGTGACATTTAACAGTCTTACAGAACACGATCAAACAACGCAGATCGGAAGATCAATCTGTGAACTGTAAATTTGCACATTTAAGGCCAGAACTTCAAGACGTGCTACCAACAGAACTTTTCTTTGAAAGGGGTTACTCTAGTTTGTGAGAGTCAGCTTCTACCCAAAGGATTCGTCTAAAGGAAGACTGTAACAGGTGAGAATGCTAATTCTCTCGCCTTGGATTGACCGCTTAGTGACCTTTTTTCTACCATGTGCAAGTTTTACATTTGCACTTAATTTTTACTAAACATTAAATGCCGACAATAACCGAGGTCAAAATGTGATTTTTTTGATTGCAAACAGGTGTGGCAGTAATCAGGCCCAAGTGTGGCTGGAGAAATTAAACTCAGGTGTGATGAATCACAGTTAGGTTATTGTTTAATAGGGAGGCAAACACTTTCCCACACAGGTAATGTAGTTTTGGATTTTCTACCTTAATATTAAAAACTTTCTTTTAAAAACTGTGTTTTGTGTTTACTCAGGTTATCTTTGACTAATATTTTAATTTATTTAATGATCTAAAACATTAAACATGCAAAAAGATTGGAAATCAGCCCTGACTTGCTTGTTCATCACACCTCAGAGATGCATGATGTAGCATCATATTTTGTTCTTTTTTAAAATTTCTCAGATCATTCCTCCAGCTTTAAATCTTGCCTTCTTATCTACCCAAACAACACTTTATAGGTAACCTTGTAATAAATAACATTTTTACTGATATGATGAAATATGATGAAAATATTATTTGAATTGTATGTTTTCATATAAATATTTAATATTAATAAAAATGCTTACTATTTCAAATTTACAACTGCTTCTGTTTATATGTTAGGATTGACATTTTGTATTATTACAACTCATTCACTTTTCTCAAAACTATTAGAACATTGTGAAAATAAATAAATATACACTATATTGCCAATCGTATTTGCTTACCCATCCAAATAATAGGAATCAGGTGTTCCAATCACTTTTATTGCAACAGGAGTATAAAATCAAGCACCTAGACATGCAGACTGTCTTTACAAACATTTGTGAAAGAATGGGTTGCTTTTAGAAGTTCAGTAAATTGCCGAGTGGTACTGTGATAGAAGCCACTTGCCCAGTTGCGAAATTTCCATGCTCCCAAATATTCCACAGTCAACTGTCAGCTGTATTATAAGAAATGTTTCAGCAACTTGGCTACAAAGTGGTAGGACACGTAAACTGACAGAGCAGGGTCAGAGGATGCTGAGTCACATAGTGTGAAGAGGTCACCAACTTTTGGTAGAGTTAATCGCTACAGACTGCCACACTTCATGTGGCCTTTCGATTAGCTCAAGAACAATGCGCAGAGAGCTTCATGGAATGGGTTTCCATGACCGAGCAGCTGCATCCAACCTATACATCACCGAAGTGCAATGCAAAGCATTGAACGCAGTAAAGCATTAGACTCTAGAGATGCGTTCTCAGGAGTAACTAACCCCTCTTCTCCATCTGGCAATCTTAAGAACGAGTCTAGGTTTGGCAGTTGAAAGAAGTACAGTATTTGTCTAAATGTATTGTGCCAGGTATAAAGTTTGGTGGAGGGGAGTGTGGGGTTGTCTTTCCAGAGCTGGGCTTGGCCCCCTGGTTCCAGTGAAAGGAACTCTAAATGTTTCAGCATACCAAGACATTTTGGACAATTTTGTGCCCAGCTTCGTGGGAACAGTTTGGAGCTAGCCCTTTCCTCTTCCAACATGACTGTACATCGCTGAACAAAGCAAGGTCCATAAAGACATGATGACAGAGTCTGATGTGGATGAACTTGACTGGACAGAGTTCTGACTTCAACGCAATAGAACACCTTTGGGGGTGAATTAAAGCAGAGACTGAGAGTCTTCTCATCAGCCTTCTCAAAAGAGTTAAAGCTTTTATAGCTGCAAAGGTCATATGTATGTATATATATATATATTCTTCTTGTAATTATCTACTAAATGTTTCTGTATTTTCTTTTACAGCCATATGGTTTTGCAGTTTACACATAGCACAAGAAAACTTTAAACATAAATGTAGCATTCATGTAATTGACATAAATACTAACTAAGATAGGCATGTTTTAAGATTATTTTGTTTGCAGGATTGAAGAAATAATTGGGTTTATATTCTAGAGGAACACGTTGAGCTGTGGCATGATATACTATGTGTCTGTGTCTGATATAGAAAATATGCAGAGTTTAAATTAAATTGAAATTCCATTAAGCAAATTCCTAGTTTCCCCTTATTAATTCCTGTTTATTCCCAAATAGCTGTATTAATTCCCATGTATTTCTGTTCCTTTTTTATGGATAGCCTTGTAAATTTTTTTAATACCTAGTATTATGATGTGCACACATTTTTGTCACTTTTTCCTTTGTATTTATGCTTTTTTTAATACGTCAGTTAGATTGAGAGAATGCTCACTAAATTTTACTAAATTTACATAATCACATAACAGAGGATCTTAACCTGAAATTTGAGCCCGAGTTTCCTCTGCATATCCCCTTGATCATCTCCTGGTGTGTGATGCGAAACTCCCTGCCAGGAAACAGCAAAGTAACCATGACTGCAGACTTTGAGTGAGTGTGAATGACCGCTTGGGCTCCTGCACACAGTGATGATTGCAAAGAGCTTTACACATGTCAAGCATGAGCTACTCAAACATTATGTTTGTGTATTCTTCCACCTCTCATGCGGAACGCGTTCATGAACAGCGGTGTGCACTGACTCTTCTTTAGTTTCTTGCATGCAGGAGGGGTGCTGATATCTTGTTCTTGGATGTCGCAAACAAACATGTCCTCTGGCTGAAAACAATGCAGTTTTAAATTGGTGAACATATGTTTTTTGAATTGGTGATCAATGTTAATTAATATTCAATAAAAGTACAGACAGAAGTGCCAACTGCCAGGTATACATTCTACTTAATTTTTTAACACACAACATTTTTATAGCAACATCCACTGCAGATTCCTGCATGTTGGATGCACCGAAGATTTTAATCTTTGATATGTTTAGATTTTATTTAATACCAGTGCTTTGTGTTTATCAACCACTGAAAGAGCGTTACTATTAGAGTTTGTAATTTTTTTATGTGTTTGAGTATGTGCTTTTTTGTAGAAAAGATTTAAGTATAACTACAAGCAGTGATAACAGGCCCAATCATCTCCTAGATGGCCTTAGAATAGCAGAGCACAGAGGGCACATGGATTAAGATGTTACCCACGGAACAGCTAAATGTAAAATTCAACCACGATAGCTAGCTAGACAAAATAGCTCAGCTTTATTAATTTGTTATCCATTAAGTCCATCTAGTGGACATCCTTAGATAGATATTATGCTCTCCAAAACATTTTTATCCCTACCGTTGTGTTTGTTTTAGGATAATACTGATAATTAATATAATATAATATAAAATAATATAATATAAATTCACAATAATACATACATATATTAATGACCTAATGCTTTATAATTTTTTGGAACAGTACAATTTCATAAAAAGTTGCTGTATGTGCTGCAGGCCTCATTTACCAGAGATTATACACCAATGTTTGAGGAATGTTCAGGAGAAAGATTTTATTTTGACTATAACAAATACTATGATAAAAACTATTGCCCTATTTATGACAGAGGTCTTTAGGGGAACTGAAGACTTAAAGTACTATGGCAGAATCTCTTTACCATAGTCATTGTGTTGTTTGTGTTCCTGGTCAAAACAAAGCAGTTGTTTTCAAACCCAGGACCTTCTTGTTTTGAGGTGAACGTGCTAAGCACTATGCCACTGCCCCACCCTCACCACATTCATTCATCTTCTATACTCGCTTATTCCCTAGATCGGGGTTACTTTACAAATAAAATTTGTAAATGTTTAGGATGTCTTGTCCAATCAAGTTTTCCTTAGCTTCTTTTACGTTTTACAATATCACTAGAAAAGCTGAAAATTCATTGAGTTTGGTAGCTAAAACTAGAGTCTATAGAGCACCACCTCCAAGTCTATTTAAGAACTTTTACCAGTCTTTAAGTATCATTACTGCTGATAATTCATTAATGCTCCATAATATTCTAAGTATGTTAAATGCATTTTTAAAAAAATCACAAGAGACAGAAGTTAAAAGGTTGCCCCATTGTTGTGGCAACAGCCTTTAAGATATCAAAAATCCTATTATAGATCTGGATTTGCCATGTCTCGATATTATACTGATGAAGCTGCCAGTATAACTTTGACTTCTAATAGTTACATCTGTCTGATTATCATCTTGTACGTCGAACATAATCAAACATAGTGTGCAAATGATATTAGAATTTCTTGCCATGATATGTTGCTCCACCACAGCCAAACCGTTCCAGATATCAAAATTCCCCATAGGTTTAAAATAACAATAATAAAAAAGGATAATTGTATTAATTAATAAGCATAACAATAATAATAATAATACCAGAAAAACAATAGGGCCTTGTGCCATCAGACTAAAAAAAATTCATAAAAGTAATTAAAGAATCTTTTTTTAGGATGTTGTACAGCATTTAATATAACTGAATTTATTCATTTAAAAATTATTTCTAAAAATATGATGAATCCTACTTTCATAAAAAATAGTTACCCTTGGAGAATGGTGTTATGTAATGCCTTTCTCTGTATTATTGCTCTATAGCATCTTTTTTTGAAACACACCTATGCAACATTAGTCTGGTTCAAAATGTTCAGAAAAATAATCATTGGTACTATTCTACAAAAAATACCACATTAGGGTTTCAATGACAAAAAGCCAAATATTGAATACGCGTTATTAAAGATAAAGTGAAGACTATACACAAGACAGAAATACTTAACTGCCTAAGTAACAAATCACTGACCTGTATTCTTTCCTTCTGAACTCCAGACGGGGCGATATAAATGTGATCCCTGTGACAAAGTCATTTATGATTCCAAATATTACTGTATAATTAAATTATAATACATTTTTTAAAAAAGGCAAAAGAAAAAATATTAAACCAACCCATGTCTTAGGCTTATTCCACCACCTGTTCCTGTCACCCATCCCAGCTGATAGAAGAGTCTGCACAGTTCAGGGATAAGGACACGAGGATGCTCCTTATCCTGTGAATGATAACATAGATGTACTGTTTTTTATTATTAGTCGTAGCGAACACCGTCTAGCACAAACACATTTTTCTTCCCACAATGTTGAAAGCATACAGTTGTTCAGTTTGTCCTTTTATGTTAAGACATCACATTATTTTAGCACAAGACCGAAGCATGGCAATGTCTCTGTGCATAAAACGAGCTCAATGTCAGCTACATGTATTCATTTAAGCTAAAATAGATTTTATATATTTTTTTTATACAAAAACGAACGCATAAGAAAGAAAAGCATTTTACTAGTTCTCCAAAACCAGCTAATAAAAATAATAATACATTTTACTAATACACAAAACATTACATTTATAGCACTTTGGGGACCACTTTAGTGGTGCTGGAAATCAAATGTGATCTTCCAGATAGAAGTCCAACACCTTAACCACTACACTACCACCTCTTTAATAATAATACTTATACATTTTACTAATAAATGGGCGCGTGATACAAATATTACCTAAATTAATAATTATATACAGAATAGTTCGCCAGCTTCTTATAAAGTGTTTATTTGGCTTACCAGTGATTCATTTATGTCGTTACAATCCCCATTACAATCTGTAAAAGATGACATTATTTATAAAAAGATGAGATGCAACCCAAAGTAGTAAGTAAATGAGAAAAAACAACAAATAATAAACAGGTTTATTTTCTGCCTGTAAAGAACTTTATGACTTCCTGCTACTTCTTCACTGAATAAAAGGAAATGATTGACGCCCAGCGTTACGGCGTTTTAGCGCCACCTACCGCCCTGGAGAGTGAATACGATACAAACGCTAGCACATTTTTATTTGTTTATAAAAGGTCCACACTTAAGTACATTACTCGCTAACACGTAAGACCAGATGTGGACAGTCTCGGTCCTGAAGGGGCAAAGTTTAGCTCCAACCCTAATTAAACACCAGAACTAGATAATCAAGATCTTGCTTGGTATACTTAAAACTTACAGCTAAGTGTGTTGAGGCAAGTTGGAGCCGATCTCTGCAAGATACAAGCCCTATACTGCTTTGAAATAATGTTCACAATGAACTATGCAGAAAGTAAAAAGTAAAGTACTACAGTAACACTTCAATTAATGCACAAATAATGTACAATAAACAATTTCGTCACATTATAAGCTTTGGTACAGTGCTCCTAGTGCAGCGTGGGTAAAGGGTCTTGTTCAAGGACACACCAGTGATGGATTAGCAGGATATTCAAGGTCTCCTGCTTAACAACTCAGTGCTTTTTGAGCCATATCTATCTGCGGCCCTGCAATGGACTGACGACCTGTCCAGAGTGTACACCTGCCTCTCGCCCTATGTGAGCTGGGATAGCACACCATGACCCTATAGTAGAGTATAAAAAAATGTATGAATTAATAATAAGACTTAAAATTTAAATAATTTGGAAGAGATGCTGATAAGCGCTTGAATAAATTAGTTTTTAGTATTAGACTAATTATGAGCTCTGTTCAGTTCATTTAATGAGGATTATTTTATGTTCATTTCCATTTGATCTGCATTAATTTAATCCAATCATGAGCTTGTCGGCATTATTTCCTAATTATTTACATTTTGAACAAAGTATTTATTAATAGTAATTACTAATATCATTAAAATATGTTACATTTAAGTTTAGTTCCAATTTAATTACTTGCAAAGACCCAACAGACATTGTGCAGGCATTATGGCCGGCAGTAGGGCTTAAACCCAGATCTTTCTTGGCTGTGGTGGGGCTTTAACCTATGTCTTCCCCGTCTTCCAATCAACAACTCAGCACCTTAAATTATTTGATCCACCGCTGATTGACCGTCAGCAAACAGTCCCAGACCTGCATGCCTTAAAAAATGGTTGCAATTATACAAATGTGTTATTGTTTCAGTACGAATGTCATTAATAAAGAGACTTGTTACATTTTAGCATTTAAACATTAAATTTTCCTAGCTACTCTCATTGTGTCTAGAAAATAATAGTAGATTGCATATTTAATCCCAGTTTGTATTTTGCAATTCTATAAATCAGATAAAATCAGATTACAAAAAACTAGGCTGATCTTTAAAATAGTCTGAAAGTAGTATAACATCATTTCCCATGCTAGGCAGTATGCTTCACAAAGCACAAAGGAAGTAATGGAGTATTAACACAAATGGGGAAGAAAGATTTTGTATACCTGAGTCATCCTCTTTCAACATCAAACTGAATCAACACGCCTGAAGGCTGCCTTCTAGACTAATAAAAACAACACCTGCATCTATTGTGTCTGAACTTGAATTTTATTTAATTAAAATTTCCACTAACAACAAGATCTGCATCCACAGATACAGTTTATTTTTAAATATCTAATTAGAAAAAGTAACTGTCCCAAAGAACAACACTAGTTCCTGAGTAAATCTCACCTAAGCTTTCACCGAATTTAGTTTACCCCGGAATTAGGCATGTGTACAGAAGATTTGATTTAAGCATGGCAAGATGAAGTGTGACGTCCATGAAGATTCACATAAGCTGCTGTAAGTGGGTAGCACAGTCTTTAAGGGCAGGATAATAATAGCTATCCACCAGGTAAGAAAGGAGGAAAGTGACCCAATAGACAGGGTGTGTTTGTGCATGCACCACCCATATTACCTCATAGTGTGTCATTAAAATGATGACTAAAGTTTATAAAAGAGGTGAGGCATTTCTCACATGCTTAAAAGTTTGGCTCGGGAATTGATTCAGAGGGTTTGAAAGAGATCCTGCAGCATTAACAATGCACACCTATGTGTTTCTTGTGATCACATCTGGACTGGTGCTATTTCAGATAACTCTGGGTAAGTAATGTTTTTGGTTGTTGAATGATCTGTTTTTGATATATTTAAAAAAAAATCCATATACAAATATACAACACAGACCAAACATATAGTTGTTAAATGTGCTGACACCTTAATAAATGTTCTCTCCGCGCTTGGGTGGGTTTCTTCTAGGTACTCCAGTTTCCCCCCACAGTCCAAAAAAATGTGCATTGGGTTGATTGGCGACTCTAAAATGCCTATAGGAGTAAGTGTGAGTGTGTTTGGTTGTCTGTGTGTGGCCCTGCGATGAACTGGCGACCTGTTTAGGGTGTACCCCCTGCCTTTCACCCTAAGGGCGCTGGGATAGGCTCCAGCAGACCCCCGTAAAGTTTGGGAATAAGCGGGTATAGAAGATGAATGAATGAACAATATCTTACATTTGTTCTGCTCATATTTCATGTTTTAGTT
>JAOTQW010000029.1:5298381-5318157 GCA_026260075.1 Sisor rabdophorus | reverse complement strand
GATAGATAGATAGATAGATAGATAGATAGATAGATAGATAGATAGATCGATCGATCGATCGATCATACCCTGGTAAATAATGCAAGGGTCACACTGGTGGATGTCATTACGGCAGCAGGGCACAGCATAGCCCACCTGTGTTCTCGCGGATGGACACTTACAATAGATCAGCTCATATTCACAGCAGGAGCGACACATGGCATTCCAGTGAGGACCAGGACACGTATCCTCCTGTATTCTAGACACTAAAAGCAGATAAGCATAAATTGTTATAAAATTGAAAATATTACATTTAAACATTTCAATTTAAATTTACTTACCATATGGCCAGGTTATCACTGAACAGCAGAACTGAAGGGCACATAATAACAAAGGCAGAACACGATTGCTGTTTGCATAAATAAGGCCTCCAAAATAATCTGTATACACCATTTTCTCACCAAGGGCAAAACTACCTATTGATTTATTTGCCTACAGGCGCCCCCATAGACACACACACACTTATTCAACTCTCCCGAAGCACAAAGAAAAACTCACCACTGAATTACTGTTGTGACGTAATGGGTCTTTGAAGGGACTCTTTAACCCATTCTTTCAAATCGGCTCCTCATGCTATGCTGCTACACACACACACACACACACACACAGATTGGAACATAATAGACACCCTTTGACATTCAGCACCAACTATATTTTTATATATTTACTGTTGAAATATGCCATATATTATAAATAATTAGAAACAGCTATGTGTGTGTATCTCATATTTTCTATGTTTCTGTGATAATAATTATTAGAAGAATGTAATTAAAAGATGAGTTTATGAGTCTAACATTAACAGTTGCACAAGTAAGCATGTTGTATATTTTCAATAGAACAGCTGTACATGAATGCACTCAGTACTAAAACATCGTTTTAACGATGTTGTGCTCATCGTTCCTCTAAAATATTTAATCAATTCCAACCTTTAATTTTAGCGATATGGATATAAACACAGCATGTGTTTTATATAAGCCATAGTTTAAAAAATAGTAGAAATAAAAACAGAAGCCAAAGCCAAACTATCACTTAGCTGACTATAATTATGTAATACATGACAATATTAGCATTATTTTATTTTACACTAAAGCAGTGTTCAATTGATTATTTAAATTAGCCTGAAGGTGTTATAAGTAGTATTTACAGTAAGCTGCTAGGCAAGTTAGTAAGCTTTTTTAGAGGGTTTATGTAGTTACACTACACTTACTCAGGGCTTGCTGATGCTTGTCTTTTTATTCTTCTTTTAGTTGGTGAGATGGAGAAATAGAGAGAAAGAGGGAGAGAGATTTCTATAAAAAACATGTTAATGTTACAAAGTAACATTAGGGAAAGAGGGAAACTAAATTGACTAAATTTTATCAAAGAATTGATCGGTGAGCATGTTTTTACAGAAATGTAGGAATCTGTTCTCTGTGCATGATGTATCTTAGACTAAATCATTATATGGCCTTGAGCTCTGTTCAGCTTTTTTCAATTTGTCTCAGACATGTCTACTTAAATGTAACACCCTGCATGTCAACACAAGCAAGACCCTTGGCTCCACATAACACAACACCTATTCTCAGAATCCTAGAGGTTTGAGTTATCCGACACTGGACAGACACTATTTTCCTTTTTAAAGTAAGCTTTGACTCTTCTGTAAAAAAAGAAAGCTGAAGGACTTAAACACTTTCCTCAGCCTGATATATGCCATATGTTATTACATTAACTATCACCTAATAGAATTAGAATGTGATCTGTTCTACATACAAATTATATAATATGGTTATATATGGCTGGTTGACAAAAAGATATTTGTAAACAAAGCGGGTGAGCAAATAATGGTGGTGGGAATTTGTGGTCAGTTTTCAGTTTAATTTAGGTGGTTTTTAAGAGCAGCGGAATGGACTATAAAGGGCCAAAAAATAGGATGACTGGCCATAATTACCTGAATACCAAACACTTTTTAAATTAAAGGACTTTAAAGTAAATGGCACTCCAGTCATGTATGCAGTGATCTTTTCAATTTACCTTTTGTCAGAGGTAATAAGTATACTTAAATTCTTGTTCATATGAAAATGCATCTGAATAAATCCCAAGTAAAGGTTAAAAGTTTTATTATGCACGTCTGTTCTTCTGTTCTTCATTTTTCTTATTTACTTGTGTTGTGTCCTTGCTAGTCATGTAGTTTATTTATGTGAGACCACAGCAGCAGAAAACCATTGCCATTGCAGCTCTGTCAAGTAAGAACAATCCTAAAAGGTAACAAAGCCTAAACCTATAATAGCTTTAAATTCTTGTTCTTGGCTAACAACCTGGCCTTCTGCTGCTGTAGCCTATCCAAATTTTTGCAATTTCTTCAAATGTTTTGCATGCTGATGCTTTTATGTTTACACAGATGTCACCGTGTTTATTTAAATTACTGTAGCTTTTTTGGCAACTCAAACCTATGTAACAATTTTCTAAAAGAATCCACCCATTGGATTGTACCCAATTATTGTGTGCAAAAATATATCACATTTTTAAAACCATTACAAAATAAAATGTTGTCAACAACCATTTCATGATTAAAGTCATAGAGAGTAAACTTTTTCTTTATTCTATATGTAAGCTCTTGATGCGAATCAGCACAGTTGTATACATTGTGACAGCAACAGGTTCTCTAAACCTCACCACAAATAACTACAAAAGTCATCAATCACAACAGATCAGCTGCACCACTCAGAGCCAGTAAGGGTGTTCTCTAAAATCAGGACAAGATACTAGATGATATAAGGTTGAGCTGTATACCAAAATTAAGTGTCCTGAAGGGTCAAAGATGGTGGGCCCCATTAAATCGCCTTGAATCTCCCTAGTTAGAATAAGGATCCATCAACCAGTTTTCTCCCTAACTAGGACGAAGAAAAAAAGATAAGGAATCATCCTCAAATGCATGACCTCATGTGTGCTGCACATCAACATCACCAGTATGGACACCGTTTTTGGTTTTTTTGGTTTTTAATTTTGAGGTATGTGGAAAACCCTTTAAGCTCCTAGCAGACCTTTTTTGTTCCTGGTAGCGCTAAAAATTTACTGCCATAGTTTCATCATTTATATGCTCCTAAGATGTGTATGTGTGTATGTATAGGACCTTCTTGTTGTGAGGCGACGGTGCTAACCACTGCGCCATCCCGCCGCCCTTAGATCTTCTAGTGCTTTGGTAAGTTCATGTATACATTTGACAAAATAATGTAATTTTTATATTTTTTATAATTCTGTCCATTCATGTTAGCTTTAATTCCAGTGAACACAATAGTCGGGTTAGGCATATAAGTTGTAAATTGGTGATAAACATTTTAAACCAAAATTTAAAGCACTGTATTTCTTTAAACATAAGAAAATGAGGTTGTCGGTTTTTTTTTTGTCTAAAACAAAGAAGCAGGTCGGTAATACAATTTAATTTCTTTAGTGAGAGAGCTCGTAACTCAAGTGACTCAAGTGGTATTTCAAATAAATTTTCCCTGTTGAAATAAACTGAAATGCGATTAATCCCCCCAAAACACTGTATTTTTGCTATATTTTTTTGAATAAGTGAAATGTACTTCTGAATAACAAACACTGTATAAAAACAATACAACACAATAGACTGTACTGCAATAAACTGGTTGTATTGAATTTAATGTCAGATCAGAGACTCCACTTGCTAACGCGTATGTCTGACTAGCTATTGAATGAGATATGGAATGTTGGGCGAACTGTGGTGTGCTTTCTGCTAACTAGCGGTTGGGAATCTGAAGCTGTCGCTTACCCCAAATTTTAGTATGCACTCATATTTTTTATATCTTAAAAAACTCATTACACTTGTAAGTCACAGTTCAACGGTACATACATGCTACACTTTAACTAACATTACTTTAACGTAGATCCATCATGTTTGGGGAATTATACAGACGAAGCTAGTAGTGAGATCCTCTTCTGAGAATTATTAGAGTCTCTTCCAAAGTTTGGCTTGCCATAATTGCGCATTCAGTTTGATGACAAATTTTTAATAAATTATAAACTTTGGTCTCAATTTTGGAACACCTTTAGCATCAAATCGGTAGGATGTTTAGCCTGTATTTTTAAGATGTGCACTTTTTAATTTTCAGAAAGGACAAAAAGCAACATATACTGGCATGTGGTAAAAACAAAAATAAACACCAATTTTCTGTATGAACTGGTATTCTGCTCAAGACTTGTTACAGACAAACCAGGCTTCCTCACCACCCAGCATCAACACACACCTTCCCTGAGTACTAATTGAACATACCTGATTGCAATCACCACTTACTCTCACTTATTTCTATTTAAACACACTTTTCACACACACTCACAAAGTGTTAAAGATTGCAGAATAAAAGACAAAATTTTACTGCAAGATATTTTTTAAATAAATATATAACTACATGGAGCAGTCGCCACATCTATTGGAAAGTTTATTGCTAAGTGGGAGGAGATAAGAACTGGTACTACCCACACGCCCCTTTATGAAGGTCACACTAGAGTTTGATTACAGATGATGCTAGAAACCAAGTAGATGCAGTGACAGAGATTCGACTAGCTACTTTGGTTTCTAGTGAGAGGCTGTTATCCACAGCAGCTAAGATGTCCTCATCTTGAAAAAATCATCACTATAAATCGAAGAGATTGATCATAGGTCGAAGAGAGCAGCAATGGCTTAAATGGACCAAGAAAACCTGGGTTCAAGCCCAACTACTGCCTGGTCCACCAGCGATGGGGCATTTATTTATTTTAGTATTTCTATGTATCTCTGGAGAGTCGATTCAGTTAATTGTTATTTACAGACCCCAAGGACTCCCAATTTCTTAGGGAATTTGCTAATAAAACCTATTATTTAAAACTAAATTAAAACTAATCAAACCTGGTGGTGTCGATTAATAGTGCGTTAATTGTTGGTGAACTTAATATACATTTTAAGAATACAGACAAGTTTTATCGGTTATCTCCCTAAATTATCCACTATGATTGGATCACTATCTGACCCTACAGAACTCGACCAGGCGACTCCCTCCGTGGTTCAATGATCACACACACTCATTATAACAGAGCGTTAGAAAACTAGAACGAAAATGGGGGCCAAATAAACTGTTAGTAGTTCAGACTGTAAAAAGAGCGCTTTCTGACATACAAAAAAGCTCCCAGTAAAGCCTGATGAATGTATCTTTTCACACTTATTGTAGATGGGAAAAATAATCAGAGGTTCCTATTTAAAACTGAAGCTAAATTAACCAGGAAAAAGACAAATATGGAACAAATATGGACAAATATGGAAAACCGGATCAGAATCTAAATAAATGTAACCCCTTACAAGAGATTGATTTAATTTCGCTCAACTCTTTTGCATATTCATCAACATGTGTATTAGATTTCATTCCAACACATTTTCTTAAGCAGGTTGTAGTAACAGAAAATAATTAACTCTTTACTCAGCAGTGAGTGTGTTTCACAATTGATTAAATTATATAAATATATAAATATTACAGTTATTAGATGATTAGGAAACCTGAACTAGACCCCAGTGAGCTTAAGAATTCTAGAAAAGGTACTAGGAAAATAGTTATGTTTGTTTTTACACAGAAATAACATACAGAAATTGTATCAATCAGGATTTCCCCACACTACAGAGACAGCTCAGACACAGCTTCTGTGCGGAGTTTGCATGTTCTCCCCGCGCTTGCGTGGGTTTAGCCCAGAATGCAGCATCGAGAGTCCTGACTAGAACTAGAAGATATGAAAATATCACTCCAATTGTATCCTCACTCGATTGGCTCCCATTGAGATCCTGCATAGATTTTAAAATACTACTCTTGACCTACAAAGCGTTAAATAGTCTCGCACCGCAGTATATGAGTGACCTGCTAGTGTCTTACGGTTCCACCTTGCACTTAATATATTTCACTACAATCCCTGTGACTGTGACAATACCGAACTGTTCCCTCTCCCTCTTCCTTTTCTCTCACTTTCTGTCAAGATGCACATGCCACCCTTGCCTCTGCTATGACCACCATTCCTAACCATTCCTGATGCCTCATATCCAGTTGGAAAACATTGCCATGATGAGCTGGAATGTCTCCACATCCCAATGAAGACGCTACAGCCACCATACACATACACACACTGTACAATTTACTGCCGCTGACCTGCACCACTTCCCCAATTATTTACCCCAGTTGAAAAGTTCTTATTACTCTCTTAGGGAGTATTTCCTTATCACGTCATCTCCAGCTTGCTTTTCAGGTATGTACTAACTTCTACTCTTTCACTCTCTGGTTTCATTATTATCTTTAAATATTTAAATCAGCTTTGAGACAATAATCATTGTAAAAGTGCTGTTCAAAAATACATAGAATTTTATTAGTAATAACAGTGTGGTAAAGGGGCCCCAACCTTATTTTTTTATAGGGCGGATAATTACTAGATGTGAACCTAAAAATGGATTTACCTTTTTTTAACATAACATAATTTGTGGAGAGAAATGTCTGTTTGATTCGATCGTTTGATTGATTAAGTGATTATTGTCTCTAAGCGCCTCCATCGTTAACTTTGATTCTGCTGTTGATTGAATTGTATCTAAGATTTGCCCATTCGAATATGCATCTATTTCCTTAACTTTTGTACCACGAATGGTGCGAGTTTGCAAGTGCACACTTTAGCTGATAAGTGCGCAAGAGAACACGTGTGCAGAAGGGATGTGATGTCATCGTCACATGCATGTATATGCCAAAAATAATAATTACATGAATACATTTTTATTTAAAATATGCTTGTCTATTTTGTCTCGCTCCGTTTTCCTTCGTTGGGTTAAACGTTACACCACCAGATGAATTCTGGGTAATATCCCTAAGCGAAGTTAGTTTGGAAAGTGTGCATTAAGGGCGGAAGTGGAAAAGCTGCCCAGAAAATTGGGACACATGTAGGATTTAGGTACGGGTACGGGACTTTCCATGCAGAAAGGCTGCCCTCTTGTGGAAATTCAATTCAATTAATTCCTGTACATGGTTTTTTTTTGAGAAAAAATGTCGTGGGTCACATGCAAAAACTCATTAAACCACAGTTTTTGGACTGTGGGAGGAAACCCAAGTACCCGGAGTACCCACGCAAGCGCGGGGAGAACATGCAAACTCTGTAAAAAAGGATTTGCCTTGCCTAGGAATCGAATCCGGGACCTTCTCGCTGTTATTTATTTATTTATTTATTTATTTATTTATTTATTTTTTCATTTTATCTAATCATTCATTCAGCACGCTAATCATAATCACTCATTGAAAACGTAACGTTTTCAGAAAACTGAGTGAATTTCAAAACGAAATAGATTTGATTCAAGATTTCAAAAAACACGCTTAAACACATACACACTAAATAATACTTACACAAATACCAATTTTTACAACATCATTATATTAAGTTGTCATTTTGAAGGTATTAGAATTACTTTACTGGAAATCGTAAAAAAATAAAAAAACAACCCACCATATTTAAAACAAAATTTCCCCAAATCCTGAATGTCCACCAGGTGACGCTGTGTGTTTATTATGTTCACTGCTGTGCTGGAACGTAGGTGTTTTATATTTACCAGACGTCTTTATCCAGAGCGACTTACATTTTTTTCTTTATACAAATGAGAAATTGTGTGTTAAGGCTCGTCCTTAGGGGCCCAGTTGTGTGGAGAATCAAACCCCAAGCAGTCCAACAGCATAACCACTGAGCCACCACTTCCCCAATTAGTTACCCCAATTGGTTAGCACTACTTGTGCTAACTACATTCATTTATTCATTCATTCATCTTCTATACCCGTTTGTTGACTAATTCGGCGTCACAGGGGGTGCTGGAGCCTATCCCAGCTTACATAGGGCCGAGAGGCAGGGGTCACCAGTCCAACACAGGGCCACATACAGACACCAACAAACTCACATTCACTCCTATGGGCAATTTTAAATTCAACCTAATGATCAACCTGCACATAGGAGTAAATGTGACTGATGCGTGGCCTTGTACCCATGCCTCTCGCCCGATGTGCGCTGGGAAACATGTACATTAGGTTGATTGGTAAATCTTAATTGTCCTTTAGGAGTGAATTTGTGTGTGTGTGTGTGTGTGTGTGTGCACCTTGCACTGAGGAATGTCTAAACAAGGGGAAGTGGGCATGTGCAATTCCCTAAGGAGTGCACTCACTTCCTCTTACATTAAACACTTTAATCTGACACAAATATTTTAACATCTTAGTAAACCTGAAAACAAAAGTTAGTGGAGTCTATAAGCCCAGGCAAGAGCCATTGTGATGAGCAACACCCCATGCGGAGGTCAATGCGTGCCACACTTTCACTGCTTCAAACACCAAACATACCTTCCCTTCAGGGAGACACAAAAGACAACATGGGTAAAATGCTAATCATCTGCCTGTCAAACCCCAGGAAGTCTACCTGCTTTTTTGTTGGTCATCCAGACATTATTTTTATTTATTTATTTTTTAATTGACTCATATAAAAATACATTCTTCATCTATCTTGAATACCCAGACGGAACCCCTACAAGCTAAGCTTATTTCCTCCTCAGGCCAATACCGTCTTTTCCACTAAGGTCTGTACCTAAACTTAGGAATGTTCCTACTGGGGGGTCTTTCTTTCTTTCTTTCTTTCTTTCTTTCTGTTATTCTTTCTTTCTGTAAAGCATGTCAATATCCCCCCTGACCTCAGTCCTAACTTCCTCCCTGATTAAACCTCACATGTCCTTTGCATCTGCAAATAATCTGCATGTCAACCTTATCAATAGACCAAACATGTAGCTTCATTTCAACCTCTGCAGTTGCAGTTCATGAGCCCAGTGAGTAGTCATTGTGATGAGCAATGGTCTATACACAGGGACAGACAATGTGTGCCACACTTTCACTCCTGCAAATGGAAACCATACCGTTCCTTTCCTCACCTTGAAAAGCCGGCAAGTAGAAAATGTTAATTGTCCACCCATCAGATTCACACAAACCTGCTCCGCTGACTGTCATGGATACATAGACACAGATCTACTGATAATTCCATTTACCAGCAAATAGAGAGACACATCCTCTGGGACTCAAATGGATAGCCAAGGATCCCAGAACAAAAGTTTTGGGCCCCAGGGATGTGGATACGTTATTAGTATGCATGCCGCTGTGTTTTCCTGTTGACTTTTGCACTAGTGACAGAACCAAGCGAGAACTAGAGGGAGAACCAATCCTTTATATACCAATGCACAGCTTATCTCATTCATCAGTGAATGCTCCTTTATGGATGCATTTAAATGAATTTCATTACTGCTGCATGTCGATATTTCTGCCAAACATTGTTCTCCACTGTTAGGGTACGATTAAAATTTTACATCTGAAATTTGGAAATAAAATGGTGAAGAATTTTGTATATGTATAAGTATTAGTATACAGAATATGGTTTATGCATGGCTGAGATAACACTTTGTCCCAAGTTTTAATGATTTATGTGGAGAATGACATGCTGAAGCTTGTCTTAAAGGGAGTAATTTTTTTTTAAATTTCAAATACATTTGAAAGCTTATATATTTTTGAATAATCGATCCACATGACAGCACTGGACTGAACATAGAGACTAATTCATTGTGTCGTACCTCCTTCCCAGACCTATAATTAAATCCCCCCCCCTACCCCGCCTTGCACCCCAAACCCTAGCTTTTAGGGGGCCATGCAGGGAGCGGTGCAGCACGTCCTTTATTCAGACACACACTGCCATCCACAAAAGCAGTGGTGACCCAAAGCCCATCCGTCACGCTGCCACCCCCTAGTGCCTCCGCCACCCTCTCTCACAAAAAAAGAAGAAACAGGAGCAGCACTCACTCCAAACAGCCTTCCATAGAGCTCAAAACAGCCTGAACCAAGCAACGCTTTTGTCTCCCTCTTTGAGGCCCCTGTTGACAATACAGCCAGGAAGAAACAGAGAGAGATGGGAGTGTCCGAGCCCAGGCAGCAGACCCTCCTTTGCCAGCCCTTTTCGCTCTGGTCACCAGCAGCAGCTCTTGTATTGCACTCTTTGAGGGGCTTGCCTGGCCTGCCCCCTATTGCGCTGATACCGTAACAATAGACTGGTGCCCATTCACAGCCACACCGCTCGGCCATTGCTAGACCTAAAGTGTCCACAGAGGTGATGCATTGATGCTGAAGAGTCTTAGCTTCAAGATGAAAAGTGCTTTTGCAGCGTGTGATGTTTTCTGCTGCATTACAATGAGGAATGGTTTCAATGTAAAGGGTTTTGTGTTACTATTCCAGATGTGTCACTGCTTCTGTGGCACTTGATTAAAATTCGGCACATGTATTGAAACTCAGGATACATGGGAGTTAAGTTGACTGCCCCTGTCACAAGCACTATTGTATTGCATTTGCTTAAGTTGTCTTTGGTGTATTTTCTTTGGTATACAATCACTTATGAACAGCATCTTATATGAACCTTACTGTAAAACCAAAAGAGCTAAGAGAAATGTTCTCTGTTCTGAATTATGCTTGTGGATGAAAATTCACCTCACTTAAATTAAAAGTTTCTTTATCTGCAAATGTAAACAGTAATGCATGGGAACATTCTGCAAGTCTAGCAACTCTGTCTGTAATCCCTGCGGTGAGCAATTCAGCCGGCATTATGCCCTCAACTGAGCGGGCATGTGCCACTAGTCTAGAAGGGGCCACAACCTCAAATTACACCGAACCCCAATACAAGAACCCTGCTGTGCTGTGTGTCCGACTTGAAAGAATAGTGGCACGCACACATCGTGCAGTGTGACAATGAATCTATGTGCATATATGTGTATACATGATTGTATGTGCATAAGATTGAGTGAGCGCTTATGAATTAAGCGCCCTGGGAGAAACGTTTGATTGGTTAGTAGGGAAATCCAGCTTGGTTCCTTTTCACAGCCCCTCTGATTGAGCTTTCTTCAGAATTTGTTATGGTTGTCTTGTCCTGCTGCAGCTGTCCTATAAAGGAAAGCAAGCATAGTGAAAAGGCCAGGCATGCTGGGAGTAAAGGTAACATTGGGTCGAAGGGCCTGTATTATTCAGTATTGTAGGGCATGACGCCTCTCATTAACTAATGTCATTTGGGAGAGAAAAAGTGCAAAGAATGAATGAATGTATGACTGAATAGGGCAGAAAGAAAGGAATTGGCCATAAGAGAGAAAAGAGAGACAGAGAAAAAAATGCACATTAACAGTTGCCTATAAAAATATTGAAGCTGTCCTGAACGATTAGAGTAATTAAGCACCTAAATGGCCTGCTTATGTCTTTGTTTGTTTGTGTGCTGGTGTGTGTATGTATGCCCACATCATGTTTGCTGGAGGTCGTAGCCTAGCGTATGCCCTGCAGGGCTACATGTTGCTAGGCAAAGTGTATTGGCCCAGTTGGAGGTAAATACACAATGCTGCAAGGCCCATTGGTCCTGATGAAAATAAATGAGGTGCCAGGGCATTTGTGACATCCCAGAGCCCAAAGGGAGTTTCTCACTATCCCTTCATTCTGACATTTTGAATTATAATCTGAGAGCAAAGGCCTTATATTATTGTGCCACTTGGGAATAGGGTGGCCTTCACAGAACATATAAGTTGAAGTGTTTTAGTTAAACTGTCACACTGTTGGATTAACATATTTAATCGGATAACCTTCCTGAATTGAATGTAAAGAATTTTGATGTTGCAGAATGTCAGTCATTTACAGTTTCATATTAGATTAATTGTCTAAATGATCACATTGAATCTGAAGTCATCTAAATACTCGACAGAGATGTAACAAAATTCTCAACAGAGATGGAAAATGCTACTCTATCAATACCTAGTAAATATATTTGACTGATCAGTCTACTTACTTTAGAAAAGTAAATATTCCACATTAAAAAAGAGACTCTATATTTTACCCCCTGTGTTCCACGATAAATTGAACTGTGAGCTTAGTGTTGACCCTTAGATCATTTATGGTATTAGCATTTAAGCCATGCTGTTCCAAGAACCTCTGAGTGCTATAAACCTACGCAGCAGCCTACTGTCAAGGGTCACTTTGGCCACACGCTCAGGTCAACCAACGACCTTGTGCCCTCTGGCTGAGCTCGTGGAGATTTTTACTCCAAACGGTGGTGTAATTATCTGCTTATTGCAGAAGGGCTAAAGCATGAGGAGTGCTCTGCACCCTGTAATCCACAGTCCTCATTAGCTCTCAAACCTTTCTCCAGCCCGAAAGCACACAAAGAGCCCTCATCTCCTCCAGCAGAGAGAGACTTCATCCTGGACAATAGAGGCTCCCCCTTGTCCCTGAGCGGAACATAGGCCTTGGTAGAGGTTTAAGCAGCAGGCCCCACACTCCGTTAATCTGTGGGATTCAGTGTAAGGCTTGAGTTGCGCTTCTAAATCCTACTCCAAAAGGATATTGGGCTGCAGTGGCTCTCAGTAGTGAGTGGGAATCTCTTATTGGAGTCACTGTGGATTTTAGGGACATAATGTACTCCCCAATAGCTACTCCTAACAGACTGCTCACTGGGCAACCCTAATAAGACTATAGGCTGCATTAAGTTAAAAGCAGAAGGAGGTGTTAAGTCAAAAAATCTGGCCTGCTGTGGCATTTCCTGTTTCACACACTGGAAGATGAACAACAGAAAGGATGCTTGCACCTGCAGTTCGTGCATAAAATCTAAGGCAGAAAAGATCAGAATGGACAGACAGCAAGCAACAGGCTAATGTTAGGGTTAGGTTAGGGATAAATGAATAGTAGAACCACTTGCCTTAAAAATGACCTGAGGAGTACCCCACTTATAAACACACCTAACTAGTTTTATCTTCTTGCACGCCTCATTTGTTGTTGTTGTAAACCAAAACAATGAAAAAATTCAGTTCTTTAATTTAAAAAGGTCAAGAAATTCTAAGAAAGAGAAACAGGTTTGGATTTTAAAATAAGTTGAAATAGCGTTAACTGTGTTTTCAGTTACAATACCATCATGTTAGTATCAGTCTATAGTATAGTTTGTAAAAATGTACACAGCCAAAAGTCTGAAACATTTAATTAATTCTTCTTTTTCTCTTTGTTTGTGGTTCCAAACTTTTAAAAATTTATTTGAATAATAAAAAGAAAAAGAAAAGAAAGGAAATAAAGAAAGAAAGAAGAGGGGAAAAGAGGAAAGAAAAAAATAACAGAAAAGAAACATTATTTTAAATCTATTTTAAGATTTGTTTTTTTCAAAATGCAAAAAACAAAATCTAACATCGCACATTTTTTATTTTGTGAAATTTCACACAGTGAAATTTATTAAAATTTTTGACAGTAAAATGTATTTAAATGTGCGTTGTTTGATTTTATGTTTGTGTGCATGTTGGACACAAAAACACAAGTCTTTAAATTAATTTAAAATAATGTTGTTTCCTTTCTGTTATTTTTGGGTTTTTTTCTTTTCTGTTTCTTTCTTTTCTGTTCTTTTCTTTTAAACCCACTTCCTGGGTTTTGTCAAGACGTGATTTAAACCAAATCATCTAATTTATCTATTCATTTTTTGCATTTAATTTGTTTTTATATTATGTCTTATTTTTATACATTCACACTATACTGCCAAAAATGTGTGAATGGCTATATCAATCCCATGGGATTTAAACATCTTATTCCAGAATTACTTTTCATTTTGCTAGTATATTAAGTTGCACCAAGTAGCTTTCCACTACAATTTGGAGCTTGAGTGTAAAAGTATGTAATTATTCATTATTATTGAGATGAGGCACTAGTGTCAGGTAGGGATGTCTGTGGTGCAGTCAGTGTTCCAATTCATGTGCTAAGGTCAGGGCTTTGTGCAGATTTTTTTGTCAGATTTTTTTTTGTTTTTGTATTTTTGGTCTATTCTAATCACAACACAATAGATGTTAATTGATAACGTCAATAAATGTGCACAAGGGCAGAGTCATACTAGAACAGAACTTTGGGTCTTTTTGATCTAGTAAAGGGATAATTTAATGCTACAACCTACAAAGATTTCCTAGACAACTCTGTGATTCCATATTTGTAGCAACACTTTAGGGAGGAACCACATATAAAGCCGTTGGTCAGATTTTTTTTGTTAAACTTTTGGCAGTATAGTGTATATCATACAACTCTATTATTATGTGATTATATGTAAGTCTTTTTTAAATCATATTTTACTTTGTTTAAAATGGCTTAGTTAGGAAATAAGCAGGTATAGAAGATAAATGAATGAATGAACTTTGCTTAGTTAAAGTTTTTACCTCCTATAAATTGAGGAGGGTTTGGTTGGCACACACTGATGGCAACCTGGACAGGTCGCCAGTTTATCGCAGAGCACACACAGACCAACAATCACACAAACTCACACTCACCCCTAATGTAATTTTGAAGCACAGGGAGAACATACATACTCCACACAGATAGATCCCTGGCCTGGATATCTTCTTGCTGTGAGGCAGCTATCATAACCACTACTCCACCGTGCTTCCCTGTTTATTAATGTATATTTTTAATGTTCTTTTGTAAAGCTGCTTTAAAACAATCTTAATTGTTAAAAGCACTATATTGCGTAACTTGACTTGACACAACATCTATATGGTTTCGGAAAACCAGGAAGTTCATATTTATTACATTCACTAAATCTAAATAGTTTTCTTATTCTAATTAATTCTTTGGGTTAACTTTTCTTTTTAAAGTTAAGCCCAGTACCATTTATGGAGGAATAAAATTATTTGAGAAGTCTTTTTAAATGTATGAACATAATACAAATACTATAATAATGTAAACCAGAGATAATTAATTACATGTTTCAATCACTGTATCAGGAAGTGTTGTTACAGGTAAATTGTTATCAAATAGACATTTACAGCATTTGGCAGACGCCCTTATCCAGAGCGACGTACAACTGACCAATTGGGGGTTAAATTGGAACCCACAGTGGTGGCTTGGTGGTGCTGGGGATCGAACCCTGGTCTTTCTGGTAGCAGTCCAACTCCTTAACCACTAGGCCACCCCTAACATTTCTATATTAGCTATAAATTAGGTTTGGCCTCTAATATAATTAAATACCCCTTTTTAAATAAAGAATTAAAATATCAAATGGTTTTTGGGGTGCTACCATTTAATTTTTATCTAGTGTCACTTTATTATGTATATTAGTACCTTTACTTTAAACCTTTAATACTTAATGTACTTTTTTATATATAGAGATCGAAATTGTTTCTATAGCAAAGGTTCATCAGCAACAAGGTAAAGTACAGTTAAAAGCTTACTTTGTAACAGTAGAACATACATATTAAGATAAAATAAAATATTTTTTATTTAATGGAATCTATCTTTACATCGATTTTCAGGCAAGGGTTTTTTCTGTGCAAAGTTTTCATGTTCTCCTCCAGGTTTTCTGGTTTCCTCCCACAGTCCAAAAACATGTACATTTGGCTGATTGATGATTCAAAATTGCCCATAGGAGTAAATGTGAGTGTGTGTGTGGTTGTTCGTCTATGTGTGGCCCTAGACTGGTGACCAATCCAACCTTGCCTTTCATGTGTGCTGCATTAGGCTCCAGCAGACCCCTGTGACCCAGAGTTAGGGAATAAGATCTATATAGCAGATCAATGAATAAATGTATTAATACATTAATATTTAACGACAAGTAAAGATCATTAGGGGATCATTATTATTAGATCATCATTCTTAATTCCCCATAGGAGTGAGTGCAAGTGTGAGTGTGTGGTTGTTCATCTATGTGGGGCCCTTTCTACCACAGATTGGTGATTCTTGATTTCCCATAGGAGTGAGTGCAAGTGTAAGTGTCTGGTTGTTCATCTATGTGTGGCCCTGCGATCGGTTGGCAACGTGTCCAATGTGTAACCCTGCCTTTTGGCCTATGTGCGCTGGGATAGGCTCCAGCACGCCCCATGACCCCAAGTTAGAAAATAAGCGGGTATAGAAGATGAATGAATAAATGAGAAGATCATTAAAGATGAATGACAACAGTTTTGCAGGAATGATTTTGGTTTTTTTACCTTAAGAATGGCCTTCAGTCAAAAGGTTTTAGAAAACAGCAACAGCAACTCAACTTTTTTATTTGACATAAATTGTTCTGGAACAAAAACTTCTGAAAGACCATTGTTTCATTTGTACAGACCTTTAAAAGGACGTCTTCCTTTTACCAGACAGACTATAGTTGGTTGGTCTCGATCATTGTGCAATAATTGGGTTATGAGCAGTATAGAGATGGATGGACACAGTGCAATAGGGTACTATGTAGGGCACAACTAGACAAAGAAACTTTTTTCTGGACCGTTCCTAATTGGCCACCCATGGCTTATGGCTATTCACCTTTCACTTTTGATCTCAAAAAAGAAAAAGAAACATTGAGACAGGATTTAAACTGCAAAAGCTTGTGTATATGTGTAATGTATTAAATGTGCAAAGTTCTTTAATATTAAGTTTTTTATCATTTGTTTATTGTTATGATACACTGACCAGTGATTGTTTTGGATATGTGTCGGGTATGTGGGCTGGGTTAACAGGGTTAAGTTAAAGGTGAGAAAGGGGGTTGGGGATCAAATACTTTATATGTTGGAAACCTTTTCAGGCCTGTTCATGAAAGCAGAGAAATGATTGGATTATTCTCTTTTTCTTTTAGAGAAAAAGAAGGGGCTGAAAAGGGCTTGACAACCCAGCGGCATTCCAGGGCTTGCTGTTTTCATTTTTTCCCCAAGCAGTCTTTGATAGATGACCAAAAGATGATCCAATTATTTAATTTACTAATTAGCACCAATAGAATCTGGCCCTGTCATTGGTCTAGCTGGCCTCTTTAAAGTTTTCCTGTCCAAAAGACCATTTTACCAACAAAAGAAAAGAATTAATACAAAGATAATCAATTGTCAACCTTTTTCCTTATGTTAGTGGGCTTATGCAGCCAACCAAAGCCCCCTAGAGACTGAGCATTTCAACCAACAATTGCTACGTGCCACCATCTGGAAAACAAACATGCTGAATCTAGTTAAGAGGAGGGAGATGGAACAAATAATGCAAGCAGACTCTAGTGACCTGCAATAAACACAGCCAAACAGCAGCACCAGTAACAAAGCCAGGGAGATGCTCTGACTTTCTCCGGCTTTAATGTTGGCGAGGCTATAAGAAAAGGCACTGATAAACAAAAATGCTTTATTTTATTTTTTGCTTAAATATTTTTTTAAATATCTGGTTTTTGCCAAAGTAAGAATTTGGGGAGATTAGGATTTGCTTAAATTAAGGAACAAGATATAGCGATTAGACTATATTTGCATACAAACCACAGAAACTGTTTTTAAGGTAATGTGACTAACATGGTATGACTTGATAAATGGAAACATCAAGTCAAGCAAATAAGGTGTTAGTAAGTAAATAGAACAAACGCAGTCTAATAAATGTTTCACAAACTTAGACCAGCTAATCGATATATTAAGGGTTTTTCTTATAATGAACCTTTTTTTCTAGTAGGACCATGGCCTCAATTGTGTGGTTATGTGACACTAGTGCATCACTGTAGCATGTTTTGTTCAGGAAGACTTCTGAATCATACACTCATTAAATCTCACCTTCCTCCCTCAACTCCCTCCCTGCAAGAAAGCATAGCTTTCCCTGCACTAAAAGAGCCAGCGTATAGATTCAAACAAACAAGGATGCCATTAAGTCCTACAATACACTGAATGAAGGGCTCACTTTATTGTAAAGGCTAGGCCTGCAGCAAGAGTGCTCTGTCTGGCTTAAAGTAGGGGGGAGTGTTTAATTAAACTTTGGAAAAGTCTGAAGGTGCATCTGAACCAAAATGACCCTCCAATGAATGGGGGATTAGGCTGGTGGAGAGAGCAAGTTCATTAAAGAAAGAAGAGAGTAAGAAGAAGCCCTCACCAGAGACGCAGAGCTTTAAGCTGCTACTGCGACTATAGCTATGCAACTATGGGCAACTCAGGAGTTACATTTATTAAAAGCAACTTCTTTAATTTACCATAATCAGTATAATTGTACCTCATATGCAATAGAATATTTTTGTGTTAAAATTTTTGTTAATTTAACTAAAAGTCTTACCGCTTAACCAAAACACAGCCATTTTCATTGTCTAATAATTATTTTATTTTAGGCATTAAAAGAGATACAAAAGATAAAACTTGTGTATGTTGGTACAGATGCCCAAACAGACCTAACATCTGTGCAAGTCTGTGGAAATTCCGAGGCCTTTGTAGAAATTAGCAGGGAGTAGGAAAGCTGAATTGTTACATTAATAATTAACCATATCCCCATTTCCTTCTCTCTCATAGAACATCTCAGTGCTGATGTGTGTATGGTAGGTCTCGGAGGGAAGACGGACTTCTTCATTTGGAGCACAGGACAATGCGGTGCAGTGCTTTTGTCTCTTTGATATCCCGCTGGGCCACAATATGGCCAGTCAAGGATCAATGAGATCACACAATAGCCATTACCCCACAGTTTCTGCAGGCTTTTAGGCAAGACGCAGGGTGGACAGCTTCCAGACGGCATGGTGTCTGGGCCACACTGGGTGAAAAAGGCAAAAGAAAGGTAGAGGGAAAAGAGAAGCTGGAGCGAGAAGCAGTCATGGAAGGTAACTTTTTTGAAACTGAACTTGGATGATGGATTAAAAAAGAATCATTTAATGTTCCTCTTTTCCTAAATAATAAACATGAATGGCAGTTAATCCTTTATAACCAGTTTAATAATTTTAAGACAGGCCTATTTCCCCCAAAGAAGCAACCCAATTAATTCGTTTCTTATGTATTCTAAGGTATTAGGATACATTTTTACACATATGCATTCTTCTGTAAAAAAAGAGGACTTTTTTAAAGCATTCCTCTGCTCAATATTATCCTATTCATGAAAAGGACAGATGGCCATCCATGCTATACATATCATCATGCATCGACAGACTCTTTGGTCCCTATTTGACAGGATGTGATTTCTCAGTTCAGTCAAAGCATGCCAGAGGCCCAGGCCCTGTCTTTTGTGTAAGCGATGAGTGCATGAATGAAAAAAGTGGCAGGAAGAAAAAAAAGGGAGGCTGCCAAAAGGTGAACGCAATGCTTAGAGACAGCTTGGAAGTAGTGGTTGAATTAGGACTATGCATTTTCAGGTTTGTTACAGGTCTGTTAGCTCTGGCCAAGATGTGAACTCTCCATTTTTAAATGAGGTTTTTAAAGATGGCATGAATACTGAACCACCACTGCTCAGTGTGAACAGTCAATAGCAGCAGGAGACCTTTACCCTGGAACCTTTCACCATCTGCCAGTACAGAGTATTTTAGTTCGTCTGAGTTCATGAGTGTGGTAATTCAACAGTGTGCTAATCTCGATGTACTTAAATGCAGTTTTGGAAGTAACTGTGAAACAAATCATGATAAATACAATATTTGTGGTTGAAAAAAATAAAATAAAATAAAAAAGGATGCAAAAACTAAACAGAGCTTTTATATAATAACAAAGAATGTGTTCACTTTCTCTCTCTCTCTTATCTATCTATAAATATTTCTTCTTTTTATTTATCTACTTATAAATATTGCTTAAAAAATGTGTTATAGCCAGGATATACTTGGTAATCAAGGCTTACAATAAGACTGCACACCCATGTAAAACATAAAAGACAAATAGTACTAGTTCAGCTTATAGTGAAAAAAAAATATAATAGGTGTGTGTGTGTGTGTGTGTGTGTGTGTGTGTGTATGTGTGTGTGTATGTGTGTG
>JAOTQW010000029.1:5272174-5285508 GCA_026260075.1 Sisor rabdophorus | reverse complement strand
TTCTTGATTACTAAAATTGTTTTGGTGTTGTGGCTATTCAGCGATTAAAAACATAAAAAAAATACATGCAAACTAATAAATGGAAGCACCTACAGCAAATGTGATGCACCGCATCGAGCTTCCTAATAATGTCCACTTCCTGTAAAAGTCTTCCAATGTTTTACTGTCTCTATCAGCTCTTCCAGACAGCTTGGTTACTCTATAAAGCAATTTATGTGCTTTGAATTGCTTTGAACTTCAACTTTGTGTGGTGGCTCTTTAAAAATTAACTGGTGAGGCAGTGCATCTCAAGGCTGTACCTGTCCCTTCTAGCTCTCACTTTTCTAGGTCCTTGTGGATTGTGCCATCAATTAATTCATGCTGTCACCATGCGTACTGGCTCCTTTCAAAATGTCAGCTGAGGCAAAACCAGCATAAATGATTTTCACTAAAGGCTACTGAAATCATTCAAGGAGCTGATAAATTATTTGAAAGGGTTTTGCTGCATATTATAAAAAAAAGTTTGTTGAATACACGAAACAGGGCATTAGTTTCAGTTTTTATGGAATGCACAGAAACTAAAATATCTTTGACTATATTTCAGAAGCAAAAAAGCATTAATATAAACATTAGAGATGAACAGTCTGAAATATACATTGACTCAAAAACAAACATGTCTAAATAAATAGCATCTTTATTTTACATAAAATAAGCATTTTTTTATATCAAAAAAGCCATATACATAGGTTTGTATGAAAAGTTGCAAGTGCACACATAACATAAAAGTCAATAGTCAAATACAATTAATTCTCACTGCTTGTGTATTGAGGAAGGCAGTATGTATATTACAGTTCACTGTAAAAATAAATTCTAATTCAGTGTTTGCACATGTGCAGGTCGGTTGGCACCAAAAAAGTTCAGTTGTATTATCCTTATGCAGCATTGTTCCTTCTGCTCAAGTCTTGAAAGTCAGATTCAGTCGGCATATATTTATATATTTATAGAAAGGTCAAAAGCATATGTAGAAACGTCGATATTCTCCACTCGTTCTCCAAATCACTTTGGAAGATGTCCGGGTTTTTTTTTTGGCTGCTGGTCGTGTGGCTGAAGAACACAGACTTTTTTTTAAACTTCCCTTGCGCTTGTGGAGTGATTTGATGTATCGCACGATCCGCAAGTGAACACCGGCAAAACCGCTGTTCTTTTCAGCACCATGACGGAATGAAACACACCTAGAATATAAGAAGAATAAATTAAGGCTGTGCAATAACATTTTAAAAAGAGACATGCATAAGAATATAAGGGGTAAAATATATAATAACGGTTTGCCATAAGATAATAGTTTTTCTGTAAATGTTTCTGTAATCGATAGTGTTGGCTAATCGTGTATTTGAAGCTGATAACCTATTTAATATTATAAGCATCTGGTTTAATAATAAATGTAGAATAATATTTCGCATGGAAATCATTTGATCGGACAGAGCACGATTATTTACCTGCGACTAGAACCCGTCGAACCACGCGGCGAAGTCCAACAGCTCTTGATCTTCCGAGTTTAAATGCTCATATCCGCTTTCGTCAGATGAGCACGCGGATCGGGGGGACTCTGGACCAGCAGAGCACGCGCTCGACACTGTGGGTGACGGTACCCCGCACCGGAACGCAGCGGACACGGCGTCGTGCTCGTCCAGAAGCCGCTGGAGCGCGCGGATGTACTCCACAGCCGAGCGCAGGGTCTCTACTTTGCTCATCTTCTTGTTGGCCGCGCCGTTGGGCACGTGCTGGCGGAGAGTCTGAAAGCCCATATTCACCTGTTTCACTCTGTTTCTCTCTCGCTCGTTGCGCCTTGCTACAGCCACTGGCTGGTGCTGAGCGACCCCGAGCCCAAGAGCACCAAAGTTCAGCCTGCGCGTGCACCTCAGGCGCTCCGGGCTGTTGCAACGCTGCCTTTTTAGCATCGCGCGCTCAGGGCTGCTTGGAGACGCGGATTTCTGTAGAGACGCAAAGCTGTCCGAAATCTGTACACGGTAAGCGCACGGACTCATTTGTGTTTTTGTGATCTCCATTTTCGTGTAATACATGGAAGCGCAGAGATGACAAACAGAAACTATTATGAAAAAAAACTTGCGTGGGACGCCCGAACGGCTGTACACAACTCTCGTGCCTTTCGCGTGGCTCCTTTAACCGGAACGCGAGTGGAATTCAGTTGCAAGTTGATGGCACCTGTTCAACAACCGATGTGAAAGTGACGGGCGACACGAGGATTCTTTTCAACATGCACACGGCCACATCCCCCCCCCTCGGCAACCCAACCCCGCCCCCCCTCGCACACCCCCGGAGCTACACGCTCCACCAGGAGGACTCCACCCTCAACTCAACGGTTTTCACAGCACTAGCCTCGCGAGCCGGGCGCGTGGCTTTGACGATTTCAAAAGAATCTATTCGGCGCCACACGCACGAGCCAGACAAATAGAGAACTCGTCACAATTGTTGTCCGAAGTGAATTTCTCATATTCTAAAGCCTAACTTTACATTTACATCTTGAATTTACTTTCTTGTAATATTTACTCCGGTATTTAGAGATAACACATACCCCTTTGCTTCATTGCCGCCATGTTTTATACCTTAAGAATGTAGAATATATTACCTACACTCCTTAAAATAAGAAGCCCCAGTCAGCCGTCAGACCGCTCAGTTGATGGGAATCGAACCCGAATCCTTCTTGCTGTGAGGCAACCACTATGCCGCCGCACCGCCCGTTATATCACATTTTTTTGTATTTTTCTATACATCAATACATCTAAATGTTTGCATTCAGTGCATGTCCCTATCCAGAGGGATACCTCATTTATACAGCTGAGCTATAGGGGATTAAGGACCTTGCCCAGAGGCCCAGTGATGGTAGCTGGATGGTGCTTTCAGCCAAACCAATTAGCAGTGCAACATCCTGACCACTGCCCTACCAAATCAATCCCAACCCCAAACAACACCAAACGTAAAAAGGTATGCATGTAATAATAACTAAATAAAGAACTCAAACGTACAATAAACAAACAAAAAAATAAGTTATAAAATATTTTACTAAATATATAAACATTACAAATGTCAGCTTCATACTTAAAATTCATTTAAACCTAAATTAGTAATATCCGCTCATTTCTGTAAGCTGTTGTGATGTCAGATAAAATCTTGCATTTCAGAATAATGTTGAGAAAATAGATAGTGCATAGATAGTTTATTGTTTTGTTTAACATTTTGAAAGCAGATTATTTTCCCTTGCATTAGTTAATAATAGCCATTTTGGAAGATGAATAAACAAATTTGTGTCTCAAGTGTTTGTTTTGCTTTATTTTTTTTGTTCATGATTTCATGTGGATATGAGTCTACCTTTACTAATACACTACCTCTGCAGATATAAACCGTAAAAAAAAATCACCTAATCATTTTGTCTACTGTTCAGGAAAAAAGTAATTACTTATGTTATTCTTATTATCTTTTTTTGGATGCTGCAACATTGTACCACTGTGCTGTTTGATATAAGAACTGTCATATTGAAGTATTGTGATAATGGCTATCCAAACAATACGCACTCTGTTGCAAATGTAAGCCCAAGTTTTTCCCATTTAAAATATTAAAATTGACGTTTTTTGTTTTTGTTTTTCCATTTGCCTTTTTTAGAACTTATTTAGAGGGTGATGCAGTAGCATGCTGGTTAGAACGGTCACCTCACAGCTAGAAGGTTGCATGTTTTCCCCGGTTGTTTGTATTTACTGTGTGTTGTGTGTATTAGGTTAAATGGTGATTCTAAATTAGGCGTGAGTGAGTGGGCATGGTAGCGCATCTATGTGTGGCCCTGCTATAGACTGGCAACCTGTCCAGGCTGTACCCCTGCCTCTTGGCCTATCTGCGCTGGGATAGGCTCTAACAGACCCCAGTACACCGAGTTAGGGAATAAGTGGGTATAGAAGATAGAAGAACATACATAGAATTGCAGTAGGTGACTTGAGCTTGAACTAAAACTAACTTTGACCACTCAGTAGTAAAGTATAGTATAGGTTTCCTTCAAAAGATGACAAGGTGACTAAATGAAAACAGACATGAAACCCCCAACCCATGTGTTTTTATTTAAGTCTTTAAAAACATAAACATAAAGTAAACAATAAGAAGAAACTTACTTGTACTTTCTAGAAGAAGAAAATAAAGGGGAACTTTTCCAAACCAAAATAAATAAATAAATAAACATGCAAAGTTTTTTTCTTTATTACAAAAATGTAGGTAAATTTTGAAAGGAGAAACAAGTAAAGTTTAAAACTTTAAGAATGTAAACAGCACCCTCTACTGGACTGGCTGTTCTTTTAGTTAGTTTAATCAATGTTTTAAAGCTTCTTCAATCCCAAGGAGAAACAACAACAATTGATAAAAAATTATGTAAATAGTGTTAAAACAATAATTATGTTTAAGCTAGCTCTATTTTCCGGGTGCCTCATATTTAGACCTAAACTGCTTCTAAAAACACTTAAAAGAAATGCTAGCTTATGAAAAAGTAGGAGGAAATAGCAGTTCAGTTTTTCGTACGTGTCCCTTACCACAAGTCGTTTTGGCCTCTGCATGCCTGTTAAAATAATAACAATGTGGTTAGGCATTGTAGACTTCAAACCTTAATCACTTCATGTGTGAAAAAAAAATCCAGAAAAATTACTGGACCATTACATACATGTTAAATGTATCCTGTGCATGGGAATCAATCCAGTCTTTTCACTCTATCCAATCGAAGTACTCATTGCAGTCTTTTTGTTTACATGGGATGTGCACGTGCTGGCACAGGCCTCTCCACTGCATTGTGAGCTGAGCCAGCCGTTTCATCATTTCCTTTATTATATCCCATGCTTTTTGGATTTCTGCTGGGTTGGATACTTGAAAATACAGTGTAAAAAAGTGTATAGTTCATATTCACTATATTTGTGTTTTTAATTAATCAATAATAGTAACCTACATGAGAACTTTAGTTTAGATGTAAATGAGCTAAAACCTCTACTTAAAACTTAAGGTTAAATGTATAAGTCATCAAAAATCTATAAGCACCCATTGAGATGCCAAAAACACAAGGCACTGAAATAACCTGGCATGTGCATTAGACCTGCTGCTTGGTGCTACTGAAAAAACTAAGGCAAATTAATCAGCACATATTAGTGTACTTTTAGATATAATATAAACAAAATATCAAAGTTAAGTATTTTATTGTTTTTAATTTCATTAGCACCATTTTGTGTCCATTAGGGCAGCACGGTGGTGTAGTGGTTAGCACAGTCGCCTCACAGCAAAAAGCTCTCAGGTTTGACTCCCAGGCAAGGGGTCTTTCTGAGTTTCCCAGTGCTTATGTGGATTTATTCCGGGTACTCTGGTTTCTTCCCAGAGTCAAACAAAAGTAAATTAGGTTGACCGGTGATTCTAAATTGCGATTTGGTGTAAGTGTGTGTGGTTGTTCGTTTTTGTGTGGCCCTGCAATGAACTGCAACCTGTCAAGGGTGTTCCCCTGCATATTGCCCTATTACCCTGAGTAAAGGAATAAGCAGGTATAGAAGATAAATAAATGAATGGCTTCTATTAATGTTAAGCTTAGAGCTTATGGTAACTTAAAACAATGTTTTATTTCAGAAGGAAATGCATTTTTCATTTTATCAAACATATAAAAAATATATATATTATAATTAGCATATCTTACAGTCACTGTGTTTTACCCGGATTTCAATTAATTGATCTTCGGGACCAGTTTGCTCTCTGAGCAGGAAACGTTTGCTTCCACAGGTAAAAAGACATTGATTTATTCCAATCCAGTAGGTAAAGTAAATCGAGCATATCCTGATGATTAACCTTTATGGAAGAGAAATATATAAACATATAATTTCATCGATCCCACTTAACTTCAACCCAAATAAATATGGATTGGGTCAAAATATAGGATAAATTAGTTTTATGATTCGTTGTTTGAATATATAATGAATAGCCAGTATAATAAGTCTTCATATTCTTCAATGTATAGGAATAACAGGACAAAAAACTTCTGTGAAGGTTATACCCAGCAATGAGATTACATAAACGTAGAACTCGATTTTACATCTGGTGAATATCTGACGTGGTGTAAAACTAAAAAATTGGGACAAACTACAGAAACCACAATTGACATTTATAGTATTTGCAGACACCCTTATCCGGAGTGACTTACACGCATCTCTTACATTAAACTGAATAATTAGAGGTTAGGCCTTAAGGGACTAACAGAGGCAACTTGGTGGTGCTGTGAGTTAAATTGTTGATCATCCAATTAGCACTCTGACACCTTAACCACTGAGCTACTACTTCCACTACCACAATTTAGGACATAGAATTTAAAAATGACATGAAATGAAGTAAATAGTGGCAGTGCAGTGGTCAAGGTGTTGGATTGCTTATTTTCTGGCTTTTGATTTCCTGTACCACTAAGCTGTAACTGCCACCGAACAAGGCTTGTAACCACAAATTGATCAGTTGTATAAAAGAAATAAATATAAGTTACTCTGAATAAGGGCATCCTGTCATATGATTTAAATGTAAATGGAGAAATACTAAATTCATTACCTATGGAAAAACCCATAAGGTATCTCAGGTACAAAGTAAATTTGTACAGTGATGTCTTCCAGATTGTTATTTCCCCACATCTCCAGAACCTTCTCATTTTCTTTCTGTAAGAAACTTGGGAAAAGATGGGTTCCATTTGGTTCATACACATCAGGGCTGGATGCCACCCATATTTTGCCCTGACAAAATTCTGGGGCTTTAGGATTGAGTTGAGGACTTCGTTTGGCTGGTAAACAAACATCAAAGTGCTGCAGCAGCTTGATTAAATTCCCAGCCTTCTTTTTGGTTCCAACTATCTCTTCAATCAGATCATCATCATCAACACCGAACAGCCGGAGTTCTTCATGCACCAAAATTCTTATGGCCACATTGCTCAAAGTTGCTCTGTGCTGAAAGTCCTCAATCCATCTTTCTCTGTGCTTTTCAAGAGCATTTTCCTTCTTCAGAACTTTACTGGGAATTTTTTGTAGCATACAAACCAAATCGTGTCTGACAATAGCCTGTGTCAAAATATAACAGACAGATTTTAAGCTATATTTGTAAGTATAATTAGTAAATGTTATGTTGGCTTTTGGAAACTATCATACCATACCTTGAACAAGGAGATAAGAAATGATGGTTTAACAAACACCATGTCCTTCAAATCGGTGATATCGCTGTACCATATAATAATTCCCGTTCTGTGGAGGTACTGAAGAACATCCCTTAGCTTCTCAGAGTTCAATTCTTTGTGACTAGTGTGCGCCAGGATGCCCTCATAAGTCACTATTCCTTTTCATTATACGAGAGTGTAACATTAGGAGTAAATATTTACTGGAACTAACAAATACTAGCACAACATCATGAAATATTACAAAAACTCACCATGTTCAGGAATGTTGCCTGATTCTATCTGAGCCTCAATAGCATCTTCCACATCTTTGTAGCACTGAGGTAATATTTGTTCCATAAAAGGGAATTTGTCTTTGTCTAGTATCACAATGTTGATATAGTCTTGTAAACTTTTGATGTCCTCAAGTTTTTTGCAGTCGATGGCTATTAAATCAAGAATCTCCCCACACAAAATAGATGTGTATTAAAAATAAAACATTACGGAACTTCATACACACACACTGCATTTATATACAGACAGACAGTGTATGTGATCCTGAATTAATATCTTTTGTTAATCCTTAATGAGCCTTCAAAATCAACCAATCATAACCAACTTATCTCACCAGTGCATGTCCACCACACATTTTTTGTTAACCAAAATGTAACTTTAGAAAAATATAAATAAACAAAAATAGGTGATCCAATGTCAATCCAGGAATTGTCAGAGAGTAGATTGAATGAATGAATTGCCGGTCTCAGCCAATAGGATATTTTTCAGCATTTATTCAAAGAGAAAAAAAATCAAAAATGGATTGAGGTGGTTTTTTTGGTTGATTAAAATATTGATTTGGGATCAACATAAGATTTTAATGAAGGATCACATACTACTTAAATCCCAAATCACATCCACCACAGCACAAACATACCTGTAGTTTGTATTCTTCAAGTTGCTCAATTAATCTTATTTGTTCAGAGGCCGAAGAAAGGTCATCTGATTCCACAAGGTTTCTTCTTTGCTGCTCTAAGCTATCTTTTCGATCTGACAGCATCTGCGTCACCTGCTCCTCAATATCTCTCTTCTTGTGAAGAACCTCATTATTAGAGCAGCAGTCAGCATGAGTGCAGACAAACAAGACCACTGCATTCGGAACCTTGAGTTGAATATTGTTAATCCAGAAGCCAACTTTCTTTTTGAAATATTTGGCTTCATACCTGTTAAAATGTAAGCTGTGATGAACACAATATTACATGCAGTTGTATTCGATTTTATGGGAAAAAAAGCGGTGTTTTATTACGTGGAAAGATCTACAGCAAGAATGACAAAAGCCTGGGTTGTGATGAAGACATGGTGAGTAAAGTAGTATTCTTCTTGTCCTGCAAAGTCCCAGAAGAAGAAACGAATGCCATTTTCATTAAAGTATTGTTTAATTTCTATACCCACAGTGCGATCCTCCTCAGCCACCGCTACAGGTTTACCACACCCCAAACTGCGACACACAGTGGACTTCCCAGCACCGGAAGACCCCAGGAACATTGTTTTAATGGTTCTGGTAGTAAATGAATTTGCTTGTAACATCTCAAAGTAGTATTGAATGCTCTTCAAACCACCTTCACAAATCATCTCCGGGGGCTTTGTAAGTGGGTTGTTGTTTACTTTGATCTTTTCCATGATGTTGGACTGAAAAAGAGCCTGTGGAAGTTTTGCCAGCTTGTTGTTCTCCACATAGAGCTCTTTAAGTTGGCCAAGACCCACTAAAGGCTGCAAATCACTGAGGAAGTTGTTGGACAGGTTCAAATACATAAGGTTTTCACACTTGTTTATGTCTGATGGTAACTGGGTAAGCTTGTTAGTGCTTATCTTAAGAAACTCTAGCTTCTTTAAAGAAGGAAATACATCATCAGGTATGCCTTTGATGTTGTTCTGATTTATATACAGTCTAACCAGGTGTCGTAGCTCGCTAATCTCTTTAGGAAAGTCAACAAATTCGTTCCGGCACAGATTAAGCTCAGTCAGGTTTGACAAGCGAGAGATGCCAGTCACATCCTTGAGTTTATTCTTCTGTAGCTCTGCTTTGTCCACATTCTGGCCTTTCTGAAGCAATTTTGAGGAAGTGATTTCAGTCTTTTCCCTACAAAAGTTACAATGATTAGAAAAATAGGTTTACTAGATTGTTAACAGTGAAACTAATGTAACTACATTAATAATAAACATTGTATCCGACAACAAGGAATAGTATCGTAAACCACAAACCGCTTACCAATAAAAATAGACATGGTGCTATTTAGCCTGTACGCAAGCCTCGTCTATTCTATTTCCCTTCTTTTTGAATTAACGAGTATTTCCTTATTACCCCTCAGGGCAGGAGCGTCATCTCGTTGGGGGAAATCCTTTACCTCTTTTCCGTCTGTATGTGTTAATTTACAAGTTAACAAGATTCGTTTTCTAGTTTTCCATTTCCTAATGTAGGACTGTTAGCTAAGATTATGTGCGAGTTGCTCTCACAACCGCAGTTTTACTTTCAGTTTTTGAAACGTTCACCAGAATTCCTGCTCCGGTTTCTATCACATGACTATGACTCGGTTATAACGCGTAGTACAAGAACAGTGAACTATTTGTAATATACACACCTATCACTTAAAAACACTTCAGTTTCTCTAGTATTTTAATGTTCGTTAATGAACATATTACGGGGGGAAATATAACGCATATTAAAAAAAAATAAATTAAAGAACTAGCTGGCTAGTCTTTTGCATGTTCTCCCCGAGCTTACGTGAGTGCGTGAGGTTGTGTGTGGCCCTGCGATGGACTGGCGACTGGTCCAGGGTGTATTCCCTGCTTTTCGCCCTATGTGCGCTGAGATCGGGTTCGGGAATAAGCGGGTATAGGAGATAAATAAATGAATGAATAACTAGGACAAAACCGACATTAATTTTGTCGAGAACAGTCATGTTCAGACACTGCGGAATTTAACGATTAGTAAAGGGCTAAAGTGTACTGCTGCCACCTTGTGGTAGATGCCAACATTTCAGTCTCGTCAATTTTAGACAAAGGTTTTTGGGACAGCGGACAGGCACCATAGAAATGTTTTTTTTTTTTTTAAACATTCATTTATTTATCTTCTATACCCGCTTATTCACGAATCTGGGGTCACGGGCGTCTGCTGGAGCCTATCCCAGCGCACATAGGGCGAGGGGCGGGGGGTAAACCCTGGACAGCTCGCCAGTCCATCTTATGAGCAGTCACCAACCTAATGCACATGTTTTTGGACTGTGGGAGGAAACCAGAGTACGCAGAGGAAATCCATGCAAGCACAGGGAGAACATGCAAACTCCGCACATAAAGACCGGGATTTGAACACAGGACCTTCTTGTTGTGAGGCAACCGTGCTAACCATTACATCACTGCGCCACGTTTATTGACAAATTTATAGCTACAAAGGAGGAAACAACTCACAGATATTATATATGCACATACATCACTATAATCACATTTTGTTCACTTGGTATTTTTTGTTTTTGTCTTCTTTTTGTCTGGCTTCTGAGTGTGTCAAATTAAGCTTGTTGTGGCATCTTCTCTGTTAGATTTCTAAAGGTATCTGGGCACATGCTGTAAAATAAAAAAAATATTTATTATTAAATATTAAATAATTTTGTCATGTTATTGCTGTAATTTATAAATATGTGCCTAAAGTGACAAAAAGCAGAATCAATTTTTAAAATATATATATTTTTCATAAAAAGAAAGAAACCTGGACTGTGTGAGACAGACTGGTGTATGGTCTGTTTTGTCTCTTTTGAAAACTTTAACCCCTGGGGGTTTGGACATTACCAGCACTTTGGGTAGTCGTGGAAGGTCTATGACGACTGGATGTCTGGACAACTTCAGATAGCAACTCCATCATTTCAGTCTGTTATTTCACTCTCGTCCCTAAAGTTGCTGATGGTCGTAGGGTTGCCATCATTGATGCATTCCAGGCAAAACCAATCCTCGACTGGCATTTTAGATAAAGAAGGACAGAGACAGGCCATGTGGAACCTTCCAAAAATCAAAACTGTCAGTCATTGTGTTTTTCTTTTATAACAATTGGACAGCTGAGATGTGAAAGGAATAAAACATGACAGACAGTGCTCTTCTAGAAAACTGATCAATACCAGGGGTGTGTGATGTGGAAGTGGATTTAAACCAATTCAGACTTGTTTATTGTTCAACAGCAGCATATACCAAATATGTTTACTAATGATGTAAGTGTGCAGTAACGGTCTCATCTTAAGTCACACACAGAGCAGAAGAGCATCAGCTGTCTCTGGTCGCTTCTGCCACACCCTTCACATAAACTCAATTCCTCATCTATCTTCATTTTCTTAACTCTGTTCATCTTTTGCCTCCACCGTAATATAAAAACTCAACATGTTATTAATCTGATACATGAATCTAATCAACAATTAAGCACAAAAGGAGATTGATCATTATGACAATAAGACATGCCACTTACTATTTTTTTTTATATCCCTTCCATCACAACTTTTTTGGTTAAGGATGGTAAATTTCAGACAATCTACAGGGCAGGAATTTTAAGTCTACAGAAAAAACCCGACATGTTCATGACAGATACTTGCAAACAGATACGTGAACTAAAATATGGCTGTGATCATATAACGATGGTCATGCAATAAATAAAACCGAATCAACAAAATACCTAAAGATAATATTACCTTGGCATATTCAGTGATGCAGGTGAGGCACAGTGTTGGTCACAGTGTTGAGGACTCACCACTGGCTGTTCACTAAAAGTGTTAAGGCAGATGAGGCACTGGGCAGCATCAGACTCACTGTATGGAGTCGAAACTTTAAAATGACGATTATCCATTGCGCACAGCATACACTGTTTTCACAATATTCTTCTTATAGAACGAACTAAAAACGAGATGATCGATAGTCTTTCTTCGATCAACAACAAAAAAATAAATATTAACAACAGATAAACCAAAGCGGTTATTTTAGGACATCCTTTTTGTATGCAGTGATAGAAAGAAAATACGACTGAAAGAATTATTAAATTCACACCAGATCGTTTTTTTCTATTCAATTTTAGACGTAGAAGTAGCGGAATGCGTAAGTTGTGCACCCCCTGCCGGACAAAATAAAATATTACAGCGCTACAGATTTCTTTCTTTTAATGATTCACACCAACTTCAGAAATTAGTTATTTGTTGGTTTGTAGACTTGTAGCTAAATTATTAGTTTTGCTGTTTGTTATTCATCTACAAAGTAAAAAAGTTCCGTGTATTTTAAATATCTGGCAAAGCTTGCGTTTATATTTTACCATAGCTTAAACTGTACCACTGCTTGAGTGACTAAAGAAGATTACCTTTACATAAATATCTACGTACGTGCTTAGCAATATAAAGCCACTAAGACGTCTGACATTTTGCGCCATTGTTCAATGTTGCCCTATCCAATATGACCTGCGCGCTATAGTATTACAGCAATTAGCAGGTCGGCTAATTCTGGATTTCCTTGTTTACACAAGACGATAAAAAGCTTCTCTTACTATAAAAACGTGGGTTACAATCGCTGGGGGGTTTTCTTAAACGTATAATAATTTGCAGGAACTGCGCTGATATTTTAGGCTTAAGCGACCAAGTGTCCTAGCTTCCGACGCAACACGAAAGACACGCGCGTTTGCGCGCTAACAGCTTACGTCACTGCCTGTGTGTGTTTTGTGTACAACCTTCGAGCAGAAGGTCCAGCAGAAAAACTACTTCAGTAGAGAATAGGCGGGACTATGTATTCAAATATGTGAGCTGACAGTGTATTCGATAAAAAAGACCATCAATCACCTTTTAAGCAACATTTTGATGACGTGGAAAAGTGGGCGTGTTGCTCCAACGTTCGTTTATTCATTCATTGACTTTTAGTCTAATTAATCCCTAACTAAGGGTCCCTGGTGTCTGCTGGGTGTATGCAAGCACAGGGAGAACATGCAAACTCCACACAGAAAGACATATTGCACAGGAATCGAACCCCGGGACCTTCTTGCTATGTTTGTTTATGTCATGTGTAAATTTGGCCCTGCGATGGACTGGCGATCTGTCCAGGGTGTACCCCCCTGCCTCTCGCCGTATGTGCGCTGGGATAGGCTCCA
>JAOTQW010000029.1:5241678-5251685 GCA_026260075.1 Sisor rabdophorus | reverse complement strand
TATATATACCTTCAAAATCTTTATTTCCTTGCTTAAACAAGATGATCGTTTACACAGGGAACAGATCAAAAGGGTTAAAGATTCAGATGATGTGCCCATGGTACTTGTTGGCAATAAATGTGACCTTCCAACTCGTTCAGTGGACACAAGGCAAGCTCAAGAACTGGCTCGCAGTTATGGCATTCCCTATATTGAAACATCTGCAAAGACGAGACAGGTCAGAAATATTTTGAAATAATTTTCTGTACATACAGTATGACATTTTAGGCCAAAAAATTGTTACATTAAATTGTCAACATTCCTGTTTTTTTGTACAGGGAGTGGAGGACGCATTTTACACACTGGTGCGTGAAATCAGGCAGCACAAGCTCAGAAAGCTAAATCCACCAGATGACAACGGCCAAGACTGTATGAACTGCCGCTGTGTCGTGTCATGACCAGGCAAATGCCATGCCATATCTGTATCGGTGTGTGTGTGTGTGTGTGTACCATATAATGATAAGTTAATACGAAATAATAATTATAAACTAATTGTTGCTGATATTCAATGACAAAAGCTTTCATTTAGTCATGTGTTATAAAATGCTAATGACCAGGTATCCATTTTATTCTTATTTCTCAGGCTGCATAGACAAACTGGAAAAGACATTTGGAGTGGCTGCACTGCTCCATCACTTTGATAGAGACTGTAAAAGAAGAAAACCTTAACATTGGCAAGTGGATTGATCCTCCATGTTTGTTTGATAGGGGGACATCTTTGATGCTGGCCTCCATTGGAGAACATTTACCTCAAAGACTAGTCTCAACACTGGGTTCGCTTGGGCTGTGTTAAGGACTGCAACACTAAAATATGTTATTCCTACTAAAACACTATCTACTCTGAACTGGAAACAATAACCCTGCCTATGACCTCATCTGCTTTGGACTTTTGAACAACATACAAAAAGAATGTATAATTATTATCCTACTTGGATTTGTGAACATAATGTTTAGATTAGTAAACGTGATGTGAGGAACTAGTATGCCATGTCTTCGGAAGGGCCTAACTTGATATCTTACATATTAACTGACCTCTCGCAGCAAAATTCTTTACTGTTCCAGTGCAATAGTTCATAGTGTTAATCATGGTACAGTGATAAAGAGAACACACTGTTTGGACACTGTTGATTTGCACATGGCACAAGACTGTATTTTAATTGCAAGGCCATAGTTGATCCTCTGTCACATTATTCACTTTTTTCCCTTTTTTTATCTGTAGGTCTTTATTTAATTAACAATGAAACTTTAGAATTCTAACACCTAAACATTGATAAGATTCTGTCTGCTTTGTGTTCTTTTGTGTTGTCTTGATTATTCTGAAACAGGCCCTGTAACTGAATTGCACATACTGCAACCTTAAAGGCGAAAACACCTCTGCTCAGGGCACAGGCTTGAGACTTGGTTATCTTACTGCAAATTGTTTGACTTTTGATGGTTTTGTTCTTTCCACTTATCGAAAGGATAATGAAGAGCTGAAATTATCGATTCAAGTGCTTAATCATTAAAACCAGTGGTCTTGAGAGATTCATGTAATATTATTGTGTCATAACAGCTCCAATTTTTATATTTCAATGTACACTAAATACCATATAATAGTAAGAGCTAAAATAAATTAAAAGCACATTAGCCAAAGACAACCGTGCAGAGTAATAAGTAGCAGCTACTCTATTCAATACTGACTAGTTTCCTCTACTTTTGCTTGATTACCCAATCATATATGTTATAAATCTGCTAAAAAAATTAATGTACAATCGGATTTACATTCTATGTAATAGAGTTTTACATTTCACATTTTCCATAAGAAGATAATAATGATTTAGTGGTTTCCATTCTTCACTCAGTTCAAAGTCATCCTGGGTTTTCCTAAAGGACTGGTTTCTGTTGAAAGAACACGGATGTTTTCTCAAGGAATTTTAGCGGGGCATATTTGTAGTAGTTTATAGGTTTCCAGACATGATTAACACACGTTTATTAGGTTTGCTGAATCGTTGTTCAACATTTACAGTTTATTACCCACAAAGTCATTAATCTCACCCGACCTCTGTAATGAAGCATCTGAATCCGATTCCAAAACCAATAAATGTAACTATAATAAAAAATGTATAAAAAAGTATTTCTGGTATTTAATGTATTTTAGAAAGACAATTATTAACCTTAACCCATCCACCAAAAAACTGTCTGTATAAACATGAAAGACGCATACTGTGTATGCTAACATGTTCGCTTTGAATCATAATTATAGGTTAGTTATTTGGGTTTTTAAGTGGTTTTATAATCAATTACTTTGAATCAGTTTCGATAAATGAATTGCATTGCTATATATTTGATTTATACCCAATTCTTTCACCCTTATTAACTGTAACCCCACTCGAGCAATGACTATATACAAATAACCCCGCCTTTTTTATTAGACAGCTGGTCGGCAATAACAGACAACTTCCGCCTTTACTCTCGTTGGATGTCAGTGAGCATGCGCGATGCTATAGCGGAAGTTAAATCACTGTAATAAACACAATCAGAGACCTGCCTTGTCGAGTTGAAAGTAAAAATAAATCAACTTGCTGTTTACTAAGAACATGTCTGTAACCGAAATTAATCTGCGGAAAATGCTGTCGAAGGTAGGTAACTTTGTGTTCGTAAAGCTCTTTAAAAGTGTTATTATTTTTGTTATATTATAAGACCCTGAAACTAAAAGGGAATTTTTGTTGTTTAGAGTTATAAATACAGAGATCTGACCATGAGGGAAATTATTAACGTGATAAATCAGTACAAAGACCTGAAGCCTGCGATGGATATGTACGGTAAGGATATTTACGGTAGTATTTTTTGTGTATTATACAGGTTTAGGAAGGAAAAGACACCGATTATGTAATTTAAGAAAATACTATTGTTTGTCGGTCATTTTTAATATATGAAAAACAGAGATAAATTTCAGTATTAAAGATAGTATTTAATACTGCATATTGCTAAAAAAATTTAACAAAAAATTATTTATAACTGTTGAATTTCCATTTGCTCCTTGAAAACATTGAAAAGGGCCGCCTCCCGGCACAAACACGTCATAAGCCTGAAAAGCTTGTTTCTTGTTTGAAAAGCACCTTAACTACTAAGCTTAACACCTTAACTACTAAGCCACCACTTTCTGGGTGTGAGTTTAAAAATTGTGATTATTTATTTAGTAAAAGTGTTTTCAATCACAAAGAGATTTATCTCCTCTAGAGCTGTAGGTGGATTTCTGGGTTTTGAGATAAATTTCTACTTGTTGTAGTTATTCTCTTTGTAGACCATCCTGCGATGGATTTGGGTCTGATTTGGGGTTTCTTGTATTGGGTCAAAATCCCTGTGAGTGTATTTTATGGATAGGGATGCAAAAAAACAAGCGACTATTCCAGCAAATGATTCTGATTCAAATGCTATAATTCTAAATGTCAGTATCATTTTTATAAATAAGGGCTGCGCTGTGGTGTGGTGGTTATCACGGTGACCCTGGGTTCGGGAATAAGCAAGTATAAAAGATGAATGAATGTCAGGTTTCTCTCAAGGTTTCTTCCTATTACCCTTAGGGAGTTTTTTCTTGCCACCGTCGCTGGTGCCTCTGACTTGCTCTCCAGGAACAAACAACTTATATTATTTCACCCTGCATATGTATATGTAAAGCAGCTTTGAGACAATGACTATTGTTAAAAGCACTCTACAAATAAAGCTGCATTTAATTGAATGTATAAATGATTGTTGTTTCAAAATGTGCAATTTAGCCATGTTGTCTTGCGTTAAGATAATTTACAATATAATGCCCAATAACTTTTTTTTTAATTATCTTTATTTTATTTATATATAGTGTTCAACGATGGTAGCAACAGAGAGTTACTGAGTCTTACAGGGACTGTACCAGTCAGCTTTAAAGGTAACAGCAACGAATATGTCTATGGTCATATTTTATATATTAAAAATTATGTACAAATTATAAGGGTATCTAATGGTCCCCTTCCAAAACATAAATACATTTACTTTATTTGCTTTTTTTATTCGTCATATACTCCGGGTACTCTGGTTTTCTCCCACAGTCCAAAATTATGTACATAAGATTGATCTGGTGAGTCTAAATTACCCATAGGAGTGAGCCTGCATGTGTGGTTGTCCATCTATGTGTGGCCCTGTGATGGCCTGGTGACCCATATATATATATGCTCAAGATTAATTTATTTTTTTTTTTACATTTTTGATTATTATTCTTTATCTGAATCTCTAAAAACAACATGAAGCAATTTGTTCTATTTTATTTGTGTATTATATTTTTACACAGATGCAGTGCCTGAATTTGAAATATTGCTTTTTCCTTATATTGTGCATGTGTGCCTGCATATAATTACTTGTTTTCTATTTCTTTAGGAATTGTGTACAACATTCCTATTTGCCTGTGGCTGCTGGATACCTATCCATACAATCCGCCCATTTGCTTTGTCAAGCCCACTAGTACCATGATGATCAAAACAGGAAAACATGTTGATGCTAATGGAAAAGTCTACCTTCCGTATCTGCACGAATGGAAGCATGTAAGTTTACATATAATTTTACGTTTTGCAACTTTTTAACCTTTTATTGTATCCTGAACCATTTAAAAAATTGTTTAATGCAGTAGCTAATCAATTTCTTTTTATTATGTCTGTTGGTTTAGCCAGAATCAGACTTATTTGGGCTGATCCAAGTGATGATTGTGGTCTTTGGAGAGGAACCACCAGTTTTTGCTCGGCCCACCACACAATCGGCTTATCCAGGATTTCAAGCTTCTGGTCCACCTAATGGTTTGTTCAACTGTTTAATAGCTTTTGCGCTATTATGTTTGTTTGTTGGTTGTATATTGTTGGTATTCCTATACGTCGTTGGATAATTGTGTTAGATATTGTTTGATAATAACTACAGTCAAACTTTGTATAGTGTTGGATTTGTTAATATGCAAGTTTGCCAAAATTGATTTCGTCAATAATAGTATCATTATTATAATGAAGCCCAACACTTGTTTTTTTGTGGATATTGTTCCGCTTCCTTTAGTTTGGACAAGTTCAAGCGTAATTTGATAATGAATAGATAATTGGATAGACAGGGGTTAAAAATATGCTCATTTGCACTTTCAGATACACCACTGAATCTATTTTTTAGGTAAACCATTTATTTACATAAAGATCCAACAAATTTTCTTGAAGCTTGTTTATAATGGGACAGTTTATATGGGACTTAAGTCTGCATCTCAGCAGTGCCTTTAAGCACTAACAAAGATGCTGCAATAAGGGAAGGGGTGGCCTAGTGGTTAAGGTGTTAAATTGTGGTAAACCGGGGTTCAATTCCCAGCACCACCAAGCCACCCCTGTGGGTTCCTAAGCAAGGCTCTTAACCTCTAATTGCTCAGTTGTAAGTCGCTCTGGATAAGGGCGTCTGCCAAATGCTGTAATGATAGCTTATTATTTACATTTGCAGCATTTGGCAGACGCTCTTATCCAGAGCGACTTACAAGTTAGCAATTGAGGGTTAAGGGCCTTGCTCAGAAGCCCACAGTGGTGACTTGGTGGTGGTGGGAATCGAACCCTGGTCTTTCTGGTAGCAGTCCAACACCTTAATCACTAGGCCACGGTCTTTCTGCACTCAGGAAAATTTACCACTGCATGTTTTTAACTACTTGAGGCTTGCCGAATTACTTAATCTAGCAGTTGTGCAGTTGATTTGATATTTGTTTCTTTTTTTGTAGCTTCCTACTTGCCAAACACTCTAAGCACCTCATTTGGCCAAGGTTACTCACCTAACCCAGGGTAGAATCTCTTACATTTCTTTTTCTCATGTCCACATGTGTAAATCCTTGTTCTAAATTATTCTTCTTAATGTTTCTTTTAGAGGTTTTCAGGGTTATTCCTACCCTGCTGCTACTACTGGATACCCAGCCACATCTGGAACTACACACTATACTTCCACTACTGCCGGAGGTAAGTTATACAAATTTGTACATAACATTTTTTTTTTCCTGATCCGACTTTCTGAGATGTGTTTTCTGTTTTCTTGACCCAGGTCCTGGTCGTGATGGCACGATTGGCGAGGATACGATTCGTGCGTCTCTGGTATCTGCAGTCAGTGATAAACTGCGCTGGCGAATGAAAGAAGAGATGGACCGTTCTCAGGCTGAACTGGACGCTCTGAAAAGAACCGAGGAGGACCTGAAAAAGGGACACCAGAGGCTAGAGGAGATGGTTTCTAAATTGGACCAAGAGATCGTAGGTTTTTTTCTTCAAGGATTGTGGTTTTGCCCTTTATGTAAACCTTCTATGCTGTGTACACTAAATTGCGTGGGGCTTTAAAAGGGCCTTCAGTTTCCTCTCTCTAGTCAAAAGTAAGCATTTTCTAAAACATTTGTAGTATATTAGTGGGTGCAAGGATGTATGATTGGGTAAGCTGCCTCTTGTGCCCCAGATTCCCTATCACAGGTTATATATATATATATATATATATATAGAGAGAGAGAGAGAGAGAGAATATACACACATATAGTGCACCGAGCTGACTGAAAGGCTTTTCAATGTAAAACTAACTACTACTTAATATTTTACACCATATATATTTGATAGATGGTTTTCTAGTTTAGTCTGTGAATCTGAGGTTACAGTGGGCACAGACATTTACATTTATGGTATTTAGCAGACACTGTTGTCCTATATAACAGTGATTAATATTATTGCGCAGGGTCCCAACAGTGGCCACTTGGTTGTGCTGGAAATTAAACCCCAAACTTCCAATCAGCAGTCCTACATCATAACCACTGTGCTACCACCTTCCCTACCAGACTCATCATAGTTGACTTGGAAAAAAATTCTTTTTTACCTTGTTTTTTACCTACTCTGTTTTCACAAACATGTATTTGCATTTCATGGGTTATGCTGCTAACCCGGAATGGAAAGACATTTTTGTTAAATGTAACAAAGCTTCCAAATAAATGGTTGGTAAAACGATACAGCTTTGTAGCTAGATTTATTTCACCAGAATAGTCTTTACTCTTTTGTATTTATTAATAGTATTTCCTCTTGTAATCTATCTTAATGGGAAAAAAACAGTATTTCCTTTCCCTTGTCCAGGCTGATGTGGACAAAAATGTTGAGCTGCTAAAGAAGAAGGACGAGGAGCTCATAGCTGCTTTGGACAAATTGGAGCAGCAGTCTGACAATAACGAGATCGATGAACTGATTGTGCCCACAGCGCCACTCTACCGCCAAATACTTAACCTGTATGCTGAGGAGAACGCCATCGAAGACACTATCTTCTACCTGGGTGAGGCATTACGCAGAGACGTCATCGACTTGGATGTCTTCCTCAAGGTCAGTATTTCTGCTTTTCTTAATTTTTATAGCAACATTAGCAATATTAAAACGAATCCAATGTTTCCCCAGGGCCACTCGGTGGTGTAGTGGTTAGCACGGTCGCATCACAACAAGAAAGTCGTGGGTTCGATTCCTGGGCACGGGATCTTTCTGTGCAGAGTTTGCACGTTCTCGCCGCAATTGCGTGGGTGATCTCTGGGTACTTAGTTTCTCTCCCACAGTCTAAAAACTTTAGGTTGATTGGTGATTCTAAAATTGCCCATAGGAGTGAATGTGTGGTTGTCTGTATGTGGCCCTGCAATGGACTGGCGACCTGTCCAGGGTGTACCCTCTGCTTCTGCTCTATGTTCTCTGGGATAGGCTTCAGCAGACCCCTGTGACCTGGAATTAGCAAATAAGTGAGTATAAAGTTAAATGAATAAATTAACTTTTGCCCAATGAGATCTTTTTTTACCCAATGAGATTATTTTTTCTAGATTCATATAACATAATTTTTATATAGTACAATTATAAGAAATACATTTTTATCAGCATCATTTCATACAGTCACACGCAGACACTGGAAACTACAATACCTAGAAACTAATAATATAGACTCGGTACTCACGCTACACTATAAAGTCTTTTGGGAAATTTGGGAAGTTCACACTTCAGTTGATAAGTGCACAATTGTGCTGACGTGTAATATCTGAGTTGATCGTCATTGCTTTTTACATCATCACCACACTCCTCAACCACAATATGTTGTTGGCAGTTCATTCATTCATTTTCTAATGCTGGAGTCTGCTGGAGCCTATCCCAGCACACATAGGGCAGTCCATCGCAGGGCCACATATAAACAAACAACCGCAACTCCACATAGAAAGACCCCATGCCCGGAATTTGAACCCAGGACCTTCTTGTTCTGAGGCAACATTATTAACCACTACCCTACCGCCTAAATAATAATACTTTTTAGAGTATTGAATACATTTGCTATTTATTGCAAAAAAAAGTAGTGTCATTCATGAATTATTAATTTATTTTATAAAAAATCCATAATATGACTCTGGGGAGTTGTTGAGTATCTTTGAGATACTTTAAGTTCCTGAATCTTTGAGATCGAGTTGTTCATTTGCTTATTGAACTGATGAGCAGTAACAGGATTGGCAGTTCATCTTCAGGTCTGAGTCACTTCCTGAGTCGGTGTCATATAGTCAAGTTTACATATTTGCTTTCCAATAAACACAGATTAAAAAAAAAAGTAATTTAAATTGTTTGTGGCTATTATATTTAGTTTTTTTCACGTTTATATTCATTAATTTCACTGTTTATAGGGCGGTGAATCCCGTGCACAGGGGCTTTCTGTGTGTAGAATTAGGGGGTATAGAAGACAAATTAATTAATTAATGTTTATAGGACATGTTTTAAATCTATTTTCACTTTTCTCCTAATTTAAATAGTTGAGTACATTTTAATTCTAAAAAATACTTTTCATCCCCAAGTACAATGGACGGTAACGGTATCTACGAATGTTCTTTTTCAGTTTAATAAGTTTCAGCTGCACAAAGTCCTGATTTGAACACCTGATGTTAGTGTCTGATCTCACTAATACTATAGCTGAATGAACCTAAATCTCACGTTCAAGCTAAAAACCCAGCAAAATGGAAAGTAAATAAATCTTAAATAAGATGAATATGATGGTCAGATGACCACAAACCAATGTAGTGTAATGCAAAAATCTGCAAAAGCATGATTGAATCAGCAAAGCACTGTAGCACAAGAATGCCATTTAGTAATAGTACTTTAGTACAAAAGAAGACATGGCACTTGGGGTAACAAAGCCAAATTTGAGAGTAAAACAAAACCAAAAAATTATGTTTAAAGGATCAATTTTAATTTTATTTAAATTCTTAGCTTATGCTTAAAAACCCTTTAATGTAAGTGAGCAGTGAATTTCTGATAACGTTTTTAATAGCGGAATTTAGATGGATGTCTATATGTGCTGAATACTTTTATCTAAATAAACAAATGAGTGCAACCCAAGGGATGAAAAAAGAAAGAAGTTATAATAAGCATCTGATCATAGCCAAGTGGATGTTTGCAGCATGTTTGCAGATGTTTTAAATTAATTTAAAGCATATTAACAGTTAAAAAAAAAGTCCATATCTGATACCATTAGTTAGATTTAGTATGAGTATTACTAAATCTCTAACTCTATTTTATCCAATTTTAATAATTACAAAAAATTTACAAATGGATGAATGAATGGATGGATGGATAAATAAATAGATTGATGGATAAAACGAGTGAGTAAGAGAATGTTTTTAATTATTTATAGCAGTTGGGGCAGTGTGGTGGTGGTATAGCACGCCAGGTATAGTTGCCTCACAACAAGAAGGTCTTGGGTTCGAATCCCGGGCATGTTGTCTGCAGAGTTTGCATGTTCTCCTCGCATTTGCGAGGGTTTCCTCCCACAGTTTAAAAACATGTGCATTAGGTTGGTGACTCTACAATTGCCCATAGGAGTGAATGTGTGTGCGTGTGATTGTGTGCGTGTTGCCCCTGCGACCTGTCCTGGGTGTATCCCCTGCCTTTCGCCCTATGTGTGCTGGGATAGGCTCCAGCAGACCC
>JAOTQW010000029.1:5208264-5229414 GCA_026260075.1 Sisor rabdophorus | reverse complement strand
ATCTCTGTTTCAGAACAGCTGCTCTTTGTTTCGGGATTATTGTTGAACGGCTGTTTGCTGCCGGTGCCTGGTCTCAATGGTATTGTCTCTGTGTTAGCCTCCTCTGGTCTTTCCTCCCCCTCTCCATGACACCTGCTGCCACCTCTGTGCTTTTTTATTCTTTATCACAGACACCCAGCAAATCCCAACAACTCATCATGCTGCCCCTTGATGGTGTTCTTCTGTCTTTTTCCAACACTCCATCCCTGTCCTCTTCGCACCACCACAGCTGCTTTGTGGGATATCCTCTGCATTAACTGCCCCCACAGGATTACGTCACCAAGGATTTATACAAAGAGCCCGTCAGGACAGCTGTATATTGATTTTTAACACGTCCTGCGTAACTGGTAGATTGAAAATCTCTTGATGAGTCTTACCACATGAAGTACAGTCGAGTCAGGGTGACATCTCAAACCTCAAAAGTATAGGATCCGAATGCCATATTAATCAGGCAGCTTAAGACTGGGCCTCATGTGTTCTTTCGTCATGAACATCCTGAAAAATAAAAATTGCGTTCCTCATAAACCAGTGCATTGGCTGTGGTCAATAATTCAACAGATGGGCTTATTTGGGGTATAATTAGAAAAAGTACTCAGCTTGAAGAAATGGAAGAAAAAAAGTCCCTCTTACTGCATAAAGAAACAGATTAACATCATACACATGCCAGTTGTTAGACAGTTGTAGTGAAAGTCTCACAGTCCTCCAGCAAGCCTCAGTTATTAACATACCAAGGCTACAGAGCCTTCGTTTGAGATACAATATTTAATTATTAATGTATTCACTTACCGTGTGTCCGATGAATACATTAATAATCCCTCTTCTACTGCATGAATGAAATGACATTCTGTGTCATTTTGCATGCGGGATTGATTGGAAAAGAAACAGTAGGGGGTATAAATCCTCACCAGATGGCTGGGTTGTGCAGGGCCATGATGACTGGCCATTAGTCCAATGCCTGGTGGCTTAGGCGCTATTCACAGACAGGGGAGGAGGCCAGGGTGCTTTTACTTATGGCTGGAAGGTAAAAATAAAAATACGAGATAATGAAGAGAAAGTTGAAATAATAGGAATAGAGAAAGCCTAGAGCCAAAAAAGCCACATTTTTAAAAGTGTTTTTTTAAGAGCAAAAATGTCTAATTTACTGTGTTTTTCAAAGTTTATGTATGGTGGATTGAATAGGTTTAAGAAGATGCAAATGGGACAAATTCAAATACAGTAAGTAAGCTGATATAAACTGACTGTCATTCAACATCAGGTATGAACCTGTGTAGCAAATACTCAGTAATGGATTATCTGTTGAATTTTTGTTATTTAGCTGAAGACTAGTTATTATGCTAGAGAATAGCCTTAGGGCTAAACACTAGATCAAAAAAACAAAAGAATTTTCAGACATTTATTGATTTTTGTTTTTTATTTTATCATTTTTGCCCTTTTTCTAAACTAAAACTTACAATTATCATTGACGGTAATATGTGGAAGACTTAAATAGTTGTTATTACCAATTTGCCAAAATTAAAACAAATCGATTTCAGCAGATATATCAAGTTTGCAGAGTTCATAGCTCCTAGTTTCCAAAAATTACTTTGAACACACTCTAAGCCAATTATCTTCTCTATATGATACTTTAGCAAACCTGGGCTCATTACATTTTCCATTATCTAAAATGTTGATTAAATTTATTTGTTTCACCCAGCTTTATTTTTGAGGAGACAAGAAACTATACACAATAATAAATACCCTGTTTAACACATCTCATATGCTTTGGCAAAATGCATTTCCATAGCAACCACCCACATTTTCACCACGCATGCTATATAAGTCGGTGCTGAGCGCTTTCTCAGCCGCTATCGATCAGACTCTCTGCCTGAGCTATTAGAGTGGATCAACTCCATCTTTTCATAAGACCGAACATTGTCTCCAAAGACCAAATCAGTGATGAGTCTTATTAATATCTAATATCTGCAATATGCCGGTAATTACAAATTGATTGATCTGATGGGTTATGCTAGTAAGAATGCCTGTTGAAATAATCATAGCGCAAAATGAAACATAGTATGTTCATTGTTCTTTAATGAAAAAAGAACCAAGACTAGCAGATTTGAAAACATTTCATATTATACAGGATTTGAACAGGATATCAGTGGGGTGCGTGCCACCGATTTGAATGTCTGGGGTTCTAAACAGCTTTGAGTCAACAAAGACTTAGTTCTCTTACTTGCCTATGCAAAAATACACATAGCAGTTTTATAGGCAGAGGGACTTCAAAATGGCAACTGACTTACCAGTAAAGCAACCAATTACAGCATCGTTTGTGTATTATAAAAACAAATTTAACTCTGTAACTATATTGTTTGTAAGCTGTAAACCTTACTTTATTTGCAATAAACTGACCTCTATGTGCTCATTGTTATAATGCACATGACGGCTACTAACAATCGACTTTATTTTTGCGACAGAAGAAAATCTGGCTATAATTTACGATGCAGGCATAAAATAATTTTGCATCAGTGCATAAAGTAAATTTTTTTTTTCAATATTAAAAATAAAAATTCAATTATTTATCTTTAAATTGTCAATAAAATATAATATCATATCTCTGTGTTTTTGTTAACTATAAAGTATTAAAGCTTGCCTTTGTCCATTAAAATATGTGTATAACTTACACTGTCAATGCATAACTCCAGACAAGGATCAAATCGAAATCAGTTAATCAAATCGAATTTTGAGGCAGGAGAAAGGTATTGGCTTCAATTTTTCCAAACATTTAGACAAAGCAAAACAACAAAAACAAACCAAAAGAAGAGATCATGTAAAAATAATTAGTGCCCATCAAATTAATAAATGACTCCCTTTAGTTGTACTAAAATCAATCCTCCCATGTTTCTTAACACAGTACTCGGTGATCCACAAATCAATTGTTGGTAATGCCTTTTAGTGTCTGCAAGTGAAATGCTGCTAAGGGAGGTGTTTGTTCAGCCCTGCCACAGCACCAAACGATGCCACGATAGGATCCGCCTTGATATCTCTGGCAAGAATTACTTTTGGAAAAATGTGATCTATGACCTGTGAAAAACTTTAAAATAAATCCGACCCAAATGTTCCTTTATCCATGCAGAGATTGCATGTCATTGCCAGCGTCCCTCTAATGATGAAAACATAATTTAATCTAGGCTAGAAGAAATTATTCCAGCAAATTAAACTATCCATATGAAACTTTAAGTACTATGATTATTTCTCCCCTGCATTCCATACTCTTGATGAATGATTAATCTCTAGATTATAGTTTATATTCTTCTGGTTTATCAAGAGTTACATATGTTTACATAAAGTGTTCAATCTGCAGCTGGCATTACTTTAAAATCACAACATGGAAAATAATCATCCGAATCGTTCAATGTCCCCTGCACTTGTGAAATAAACACTGGAATAGTCTAAAACAGATAATGAAACCTGGGAGGTACCATCAGATTTATAGCATTTATCATCCCCACTGTGGACATGTTACCTTGGTAGAGTATTAAAAATTTCAATACTTATCCCAGTTAGTTTGTGCTAACTGATTTGTGCCGATTGTCTTGTTACTCTAATATCAGTGCATTCATTCAGGGTCAATAACGGAGACAATTATTCTTCAGGATTCGAGATGTAAAGTACCACATTGTTAACATAAGCGGAAAACCTGTATACCCTAACATGTTAATAGATGTATTAGTAAACTGAAAGGCCTCTAGGGCCATTTAATCAACTTTGAACCCGCTGTTTTTGGTGCCATTTAGACATTGTCTTTCAGGCGCAATAAACTTTTTAGTTATTTTGCTCTTGTTACATTAATTAATATAAATATATAAATAATAATTTCTCATCGCTAAAATGGCCTGTTACTTCTGTTCTCAGGAGAGATCTATTAGTCTGGTCTGCCCTTTAAAAATCTATCACATAGCACAGACCAGCAGCACCACACCCCGATCCATCCCCCGTCATTATGCAGCGATGACATTACCAAGATGCAAAGTGAGTTAGAACCTGTTCTGTTGTGGCTAAAGCATTTTTCTAAACAAGACCCAAATTATAGCCTTTAAGAAATGTTTTAGCCGCCTCGAGTGCTCTTATGAAATACATACACAACACGGTATTCAAGTGAAAAGAGAAAAATTATATGTAACTGGAAAGTATTTCATAAAGAAATTATTATAGAAATTTGAGAAATTTGTTATTGGTCAACTAAGGACTTATATGAAATAATTAGCACTGATTGATTGTCTTCGAGTATTAATGTAGTAGTAAAGTTTTTCTTAATGCTTGTGTGGGTTTACTCAATTTTATACTCAGGATTATTTACAAGGGAATAAGAGGGTATAATATAAATAAAATAAATAAACATGGGTGAAAAATGTTAAGGTAATATTTGTTAATTCCCTACATTTTGAGGACATCAAGTTCTTGTTAAGGGGGGCCCGGTGGCATGGTGGTTAGCATGGTTGCCTCACAGCAAGGGGTCTGAAGTTTGCATGTTCTTCCTGCCATTGTGTGGTTTACTTCGGGCTCTTTGGTTTCCTCCCACAGTCCAAAACCATGCACATTAGATTAATTGCTGACTCAAAATTGACCATAGGAGTGAATGTTAGTCTGTGTGTGGCCCTGCGATGGACTGGCAACCAGTCTAGTGTGTACCTCTCGCCCTATGTGCGCTGGGATATGCTCCAGCAGACACCCATGACCCGGACTAAGAGAATAAGCGGGTATAGAAAATTAATGAATGAATGAATAAATGAATGAATAACGTTTATGACGTTTTGTGTCTTGTTGAATAGATTGTGGTAGGAAAAAAATAAAATAGTTTTAGGCCAAACCTGGTAAAATAAAAAAAGTGCTTTCTATTTGGGTGAGTTCCAGGTTTGATGACATGATGACACACTTAATTGATTTACTAGAATGGTGGATGAAAAACTTTGTCAATTATGTAACCAGAGGAATAATCTTGTTGCGGTATTGACTTTGTTTCCAAATCAACTCAGTAAAACATAAAACAACTAACATTTTATTTCCTGTACGAACTGTATGTAACCTGTACGAACTCAGGACTTGGACAACTTGGCCAGCTAAACAAATGACCTTTTAGTCAGCTTTAAACACAAAATACTTCTTGTTGTCACATGGATCCCAAGATGTCACATGGCCAGATAAAGAAGCTACCATTTGGCTGAAACATCAGCATTAGCAGTCTGATCTAAAAGAATCTTTTGACAGACAAGCTCTGCTACATTGTTGCTGTTTGGTCAGTGCATGACATTATTTATAGTGACTAAATTCAATTTTCTAAGGTCGCGGAAGTGAGGTTTATGATTTCTGACAGACGTTTATATAGCAAACGTGGAGGGCAGTGTAGAACCCAGACCCGCTGAAGTGGAAAGTGAAAGGAATAAAGGAATAGTCAAAGATTCTCACTCACAAACAGATAATTTAACCTGGTTTTAGAATTAGATTTTTTTAATAAAACCATTTAATAAACAATTTTTATGGAAATCATCACAATTGTTGCTTGTCAGATCAACATGAGCCCAATGTCACACTGTCGGATATCAGTTGTTGTATAGTCTGACTGTCAGGATACGTCAAATGGGGCAGCCAGTAGATTCATCTGGATTTTTATACGAATCTGTGACACATTAACGTTTATTCTCTTGCTAGATGGTAGCTTGAAGCAAACAAACCACAGATAAACACTTTCTATAATTTAAGTTCCCTATCTGTCATTTATTCGGATGTTGTGTCGAGTGACGACACCAGGGGTCATGTTTTGAGATCATGACATACTTCTGATGTATTTTAAAAAGGCCAGTGAAATTGGCCCGGGACTTCCAGGGATAAATAGACCAGTCATGAAACTGCTTACAATATTGATTTTCAGAGAATTGTAGCAGCACAAGCTGTGGTCTCTCCATTGCGGCATCGGCAAACCCAAAATTGGCTAGCAGGATCCTGTGTGCGTCTGTGACATCTGCAGCAGGTGCCTAAGCAAAAATATGGCTTTTTTTCACATAGGACACCATGGTGGCTGATAAAACATGTTTTTTATGTATGCCTGGCCATGTGATTTTGAATGCTGGTTCTCAAAACTGATTCCTTCTTTTTTACAGAGGGGGCCCGATCTGGCACCCATGGCCGGTTCTCTAAAACCTCCATGTATGGTCCCTTGATGAGATCAGGAAGCTTCAAGAGATCTATCACCCTTGGTTGTATGGAATACTATCATTCAGGCTAGAGCCCCCATCAGGTGGCCGTATAACCTGAAGTGCCATGTGTTCATTGACTGGTGTATATCCCTCGAAGAGGGAAAAAATTGGCGTTGGGTCGATACTCTCCTTCGACCTGTAGATCTGGATCTGTAGCTCCTAGTTCCAATGTGGCATGACTTCCAGCGGTGATTTAAAGTTGTTAAAAAGAGGTGACTTTTGGAAGGCTTTACTGAGGATCTTGCCTATGCTATACCCCCCCTTTGTGGGAGGAGATGAAGTGCTTTTGCACACTAGTAGTTCATGAGGTTGAGTAAGGATGCGCTTTGACACGCTGGTTCTTGTCAACACTAATGTTCGGTAGACCCCAAAACAGTCTGGCACAGTTGCGTAAATGGAGGATAGGGAACGTCTCTGTTACACATGGTAATTTATGTTTCCTCATGGGGGAATGGAGCCGTTGTGTCCCTCATGCCACTGCATTGGACTGTCTCAGGGGAGCTGTATTCAGCTCCTCAGGTCAGAATGGTGAGCAGTTTTGTGACCGGTCTATTTATACCCAGAAGTCCCAGGTGTGAATGATTATGCAAAGGCCAATTCTCATTGGCCTTTTTAAAATACATCAGGGGTACCTCAGGCTCCCAAAATGTGACCCCTAATGTCTATTAGGGTACGAGGGTTATCGTACGTAACGTAGACTCCCTTCCATATTTTCCAGAAAATGCTAGATGAATTATCAGGTTGACAGTTGACGTAAGAGACACTGAAGGTAAGCGCCTACAATCTTCTAAAACTGGCAAAAGGGAAACAATTTGTTTTTATTTGTTATAAAAATATATATCTGCGCTTATGCAGCTTGTTCCTGGATCAGTTCCGACTCCCTCCATGCAGCTTGTATAACATATGGAGAGTTAATATCTTTTGCTGCAGGCAATACTTTATGCAAAATATATTACATTAAGTAAAATAAACTTATATTGCATTATAGTATTTCATTCTGTAATCTTATAGCAAACACATTTGGTTTTTTTGAAAGCAAGAAGGGAATGTAAACTAGTGCAGGAAGCATCACTTTGCCTCGGATAGCATCAGAACTGTGATCTTTTGCCACTGTCATTGTCCTCACACCTCACAGAGCACACACAGATGGCCTGCTGACTGCTTGCGTTTGAATGTAAGATGTCTCTGTGAACCTCTGCATTCTTTAGCCTTGGCTAAGGCGCCCAGTCGTGTGGTATAATCAGATTAGTGAGGTGAGGAAAAAAACTGCCATTTTTTTACTTTGTTTACAACAATAGCAGGTCACGCATTAGAAGGAAATGGATAAAGGAGCAAGGCTATGTGTGTGTATGTGTGTAGTTTATCCAATTTCTCTTGGCTGTGTTCTCGAGCTCAGCTGATAGAGTCCAAAGCAGCAATGCTGCATTACACTACAGCAATGATTATCAGCTGCGTATCCGTGGCGACAGCAAAAGGCTTGTGCTGGGCACATCTGGCCTGGTGCTGCCTGTTTCAGCATGGCAACAGAATCACAGCCTCTGTACAGAAAGAATGCTGCAGAAAAACCTGCATACATGTAAAAACCCCCGACCCCCCCCGCACACAAGTGGACACACAGACATGGATACTCAACAGCAACAACAATTAAACAAACTGTAATTCTTCGATAATTTTTAGTCCACAGTGTCAAATATATTTATTATTTATTAATTGCCATTTATCAAATTAATCTTATGTTGGCTGAATCTCTAGTACGGGCGGTGCAGTGGTGTATTGGAGAGGGGGTGGTTAAGTTATTAGACTGATACCAGAAAAACCGGGGTTCGATTCCCAGCACCACCAAGCCATCATTGTGGGCTCCACTGCAAGGCCCAGAACCCGTAATTGCTCAGTTGTAAGTCTGAGAAGAGCATCTGCCAAATGTAAATGTATTGGTTAGCACAGTCGACTCACAGCAAGAAGGAGTTTTGTGCAGAGTTTGCATGTTCTCCCTGAGCTTGCATGGGTTTACAACGGTACTCCGGTTTCCTCTCACAGTCCAAAAACATGTACATTAGGTTGATTGGTGATTTTAAAATTTAATAGGAGTGAGTTTAACTGTGTATGGTTGTTTGTCTATGTGTGGCCCTGGTATAGGCTCTTAATAGGCTCTGGTATTTTGGTACTGATAATAAATGTTTTTATAATCGGTTTTATTATTAGTTTTTCGTTCTTTGTCACGTACCAGTGTCTTTCAAGCAATTAAATAACTAACCTTAAGTCTTTCATGGTCATTTAGGCTGTATAGTAAGAAGCAGTGATGCCATTGAGCATATGTGTGCCGAGCAAGGGGCACCAACAACCATTTTGGTCCCTATGAAAGAATATGTGGTTGTACCCCTTACCACACCCATTCTACACTGTTACTACTAATAAAACAGATCTCTGGGGACCCAAAACTGCTCTTATCACAAATTGCGGAATCTGACATCTGCTTAAAGATTTGTATTATTTATAAGTTTTAGGTAAGGAGTTTTTTAGTTCTATTTCTTACACAAGGTAGTTTTTTAAAAATATAAGTGGTCATACGCTCCAGAAGCAAAAAAAAAATTAAGATCTGTGGTTGTTAACTTAGAGCGAAAAGTTTGTGGTTACCTGACTATCAGATTCATGTGTTCTTAAACATCTTATTTCAGATTTACACTCTATTTTGCTGTTAGATTGAGGTCCACTAGATTTTCAAAACAAATAACCACGTCTTAATGACACGCTGGAACAGTGTTGGAGTCCCTTAGTTTCAGCGAATTATGTAATGCTACAAAAAACAAAAACATTCTAGACATCTGTGTGCTTCCAAATTTGTAGCAACATTCTGAAAAGGAACCACAAATCGATCTGATAATCAGATGTTAGCCAGTCAGGAGCAAGCTCATATGAGCTGCTAAATACTATGTTTTGGTTGCCCAATTCTTATCAACAGGCTAAAGAATGCTAACATAATTATATAGCATATTGAGGACTAGTATTTAAATACAGAATTTAAAGAGTTTAGAAATTCTCTGCAAAGGGTAAAACTTGGGTCCTGTGGTCAAAAGTTGTATACTGAATTGTATACTGTACTTTGCATACTCACACTATGCACTATTTGTTCTACTGTCTTGTGAATGAATGTTGGAATTATACTTTGTCTCCAGTGTTTGTTTTAACTAATTATAAATGTAATGCGAGTACAGTAGTACTTTTTGGTGTAACACAGTAATATATCTTATCTTCATTTATTTTCTATACCCGCTTATTCCCGAACTTTTCAGGGTCACGGGGGTCTGCTGGAGCCTATCCCAGCGCACATAGGGAGAGAGGCAGGTACACCCTGGACAGATCACCAGTCCATCGCAGGGCCACACACACAACCTTATTAATTCACTTTTACTCCTATGGGAATCCGGAGTACCCAGAGGAAACCCATGCAAGCGCGGGGGGAACATGCAAACTCCGCACAGAAAGACCAATTTCTTCCCAATATATTCTAAGTGTCACGTAGCCCCATCCTTTTCCGCTATTTAGCCAAAGCTGTGAGCTATGTAGTGCATGAAATGCACTGGTGGTTTTCGGTTGAATAATTTAATAATTACACTTTTTTGTTGGGATTTTTGCACTCATCACACTGTATGTCAAAATGCCATAGAACAGTGCATAAGTATGTGATTTGGGACACACTTATAATCCTTATTCTCTATTAATAATATTTTGATGTTGCAATAACCTTGATATTAGGCAGCCCAACGATAGTAACTTAGCATTGCTTTGAATCAAACCTTCAATCTTTCGGTTAGCAGTCAAACACCTTAACCACTGCCCTTCTGTGCTACCACAGGGATGGTGTTCTTGTGTCATAGGCATATAGAGATCCAAAGAGATCCATTTTCTTTTCATTTCATTTGACCTCAACACCCTCAGCCAATTATCCTATGAATTATTCAGATGTTCATTGGAAAACTTTACACAGGCCTCTACATATACTTTCTTCTGTAGGGGGGACGTTATATGCTCTGCAGTCCTTAATGAAGAGTTTGTTACTAATTATTTTATAGTAACTACGGTCCCAGCTTCCCTAGGAACATTGAGAAGATCATCCTGTGTACTTTTGCTGTGATTTATTAGCACTTGCTGTAATAGCACTAATGTGCAAAAGTAATTCAAATATGTCATATAGTATTGCGACTGTTAGATTCACACAGTCCGAGCCTTAAGGTCTATATTATGAATTGGTGTTCTGATTCCTGTTTGCCATAATAACAACGGTTCTTAATTTATGGCATAACTCAGATTTAGAATCAACTTTTCTCTCACAAAAGTGAAACGTTCTAAAGAGGGATTCAACATTTGTGTATCATTTTTATTAGTGTATATCAGTGGTGGGCTCTACTTTTCTGGCCTAAACAATATTAAAAAAATACCCATATTCTATTATTTGTTTCATGAATTTAATTTATTAATTTATCTTCTATACCCATTTATTCCCTAACTCAGGGGTCTGCTGGAGCCTATCCCAGGTATAGGTACAAAGGTACAACCTGGACAGGTCGCCAGTCCACTGCAGGGCCACACATAGACGAACAACCACACACACTCACACTCACTCTTATGGGCAATTCAGAGTCACCAATCAACCTAATGTACATGTTTTGGGACTGGAAAGGGAACCCAGAGAACCCAGTGTGGTGAGAACATGCAAACTCTGCACAAAAAGACCCTTTGCCTCTTAGAGATTAAACCCAGGACCTCCTTGCTGTGAGGCGACCGTGGTAATCACTACACCACCACGCTGGCCTCCATGAAATTATAATAATTTATTCCAAACACTTTATTCTTCATTTAATAGTATTTATTTTGACTGCACTGCTTCCAGTATATGTATTTTGGTGGGTTTTTTTCAGATTTTTGCCTTTATGTGCTCCCATATTTTTCTAATCTGCCCAAAGAATAGTGCTACCCATGTAACTTAAACAGTTTCAGTGGGACCGTTTCAATAACCAATCAGATTCCAAATTCATCTCGAGGGGAAATCTAGCTGGCCGACAATAAGGTCAGCATTAAATTAAGTCTGTGGGGCCCAGGTAAAAAAATGCACAGCCTGCCTCTAATATATCCGTATAATATCAGCCAAAATGTAAAAGAAACTATTTAAATGTTTGGTTTTTGTCACAAGTGCTCTGTATTTTCATAGATTTAAAATTTTTACTTTGTTGTATTGCTAGACACAAACACAATTACCGTGGCTTGTATCATCAGACTTGTAGCAGTTCTCATTAATAAGAAATTATCTCCAGTTGGTTTCTTCCTGTGAGTTGATTTTTCCCTGTATATGAACATAGCAATGGAAAGTGCTAACACTCTAGGTTCATATCAAATGTTTATTTGTTAAACACATTTCTTTTAAAGCCTATATCCATGTCAAGTGAAAAACATCCTGTAGTCCTGTGTTTTTAAAGATAAATTGGCAAAGAAGGCACCCAGGAGCTAAATGATCTGAATTTTCTCTTGGATCATTTTAGTATTATGTAAACTCAAAGGCTTTTTTAAGTGTGAAATTCCTGACAGCACTACTGAGTGTGTGTTTTTCTATACGCTTTCAGAATGAGATGAGGCGGAGTGGGTGTGTGAAAGTGTGTGTCTGGATATTGAAAGCCCAGACAGGCGTGTGTTTCACCCCCTTCTCTTTCTGATGAGAGAGTTACCCAGCACTTATACACCAAAGCAACATATTTTTTTAGCTACCCGTCTCGCATATCTGCTTGTGTCATATTTAGTACAGTAATGAGGTCAGTTTGGTCAAGTTTTTCAATCTAACTTGTTATTGGCTGTGTGTATTATATTTAGTATTGAGAATATAATATATAAGGTCAGATTTGCTATTATCACCAGTTGTAATGCTGCTAGATTGCATTTACTTCCTGATGTTGCTGCTGTTCAATAGCAATATAACTACAGGAGACCTTACTTCAGATCTATTTAATACAGTATACAAACTATGACTAACTGCTACCAAACAAATCGAATGGTTTTCATGTATTTAAATGTTCACAGACATCTGTTATGACACACTAGGTAAATAAGCGAAAGCCAGTCACATTGCCCTTCGGCTCAGGGTCACAGCAGATAAGGGGGTTCAGGGATTAGAGTCCTGACTTCAACAGATGGCTGTCTGTTCATGAAGGCAGTCAAGCCTACCAGTACATAACCATGTCTGCGAAATCTTCGACATGAACACGCACAGACCCCAAACTGCATCTGTTTGACACTTCCACATGCATTCATGAATGCGCATGGCTGTATTTGCACATAAATTGAGTGATAAATCAAGTTCTGCGTTAAGCTCTAGTCAATGAGTAAACACGCTTGACTGTATAAACTGTCATTTCAGCTGTGGTCCCACTGAGGGAGGTACACATAGAGGCACAAAGCAGACACTACGGATTGGTCGGGGTCACCATGCCAGCGGCTTAGGGCCAGAAACATTCAAGGGCACAAGGCTGCATGTTGTGAACAGCAGGAAGAAAAACTCCAATAAAACACACAGCCTCCGGCAGCGGGAACTAAAATTACTGTGTCCCTGTGTCATGGTATCGTTGTGCAGCAGCTGACCATGGCATGCACATTATACCTTAAACATTTAGTAATTAATAAATATCATCCCCACTAGTTTAAAAAACTGTTTGTTTACACAGCTGAGATTGGACTTTATTAGTAATAGATCTACACTATACACATGGCCAAATTTGAAAGCCCACCGTTCTTTCTCTATATGCTGTAGCATCAAGATCTTTCCTTTCCTGCAATTAAGGCACACAAACACTGTTACTTTTTCAGCATGACAATGACACTGCTTACAAAATTCCTTCATGAAGATATAGTGTATTATAATTAGTTGGGCTGAACAATATATCGTTTTGGCATCGACCATTGCTATTGCCAACATATGCAATAGCAATAGCTACATTTCAGGATGTGTAATGTCAAGTGGGGATTAAATTTAGACCTTAAAATTATGTGCATATTTATTATGGTAGAGTGGCAGATAATTGGTTAATATTATTTAGGACTGTTTTTAACCAATCAGATTTTTAAACACGCCTCCTGAAGCCTGCCAGCTGGTGCATGTTTTTTCTGTCCTCTGATTGGTTGATCAGAGTAAATTTTTACAGACTTTTTTACAGTGGCTGATGAAAAAGGAGAAATTCAGACATTTTCTCTTATTGGTAATGCTGAATTACAGCCTTTAAATGTAATATATATGTTATTTAATCTTTGTATGTTTTTTGATGTTATAATAATATAAAAATAAATCTTGATTCTGAACTGCTCCTAATGATGTATTTGATACAGCTGTACTTATACAGAAGAGTATAGGTTTGGAGTCCAAACAGGGTTAACCTTTGTATAAATGCCTTTCTCTTAGTAAAAGAATTAATGATTTTTATAATAGTGATGTGTTAATGGTGGTATTAAGAGGTGTATCAGTCGCGTAAGGCCCAGGTACCAAATGCACAGCTAAGTTAGTTTAGTTTTAGCATTTAATTAGATTTATACAGTACTCTCACCTTTTCTCTTATAATAACTTTTACTTTTCTGGAAATGCTGTTCACTAGATTTTATAGCATGGCTACTTTCTCAGCATTATTGAGTTTATAATCTAATATATTTTAGCAGTCAGTGTATTAGCCTATCCTAAAGGTGTTTAACTTGTGTTTTTTCATGAGAGCTTCTCGTGGAGCTCAGGGCTTTGTACACAGGTTCATTTTCATTCTGGAACAGTGTTTGGACATTTGGGGATTGGCAGGTTTAAGTGTGCAGGTAAAGTTGACAAACCATATAACCATATTGTGTACAAATATTAGAGCAAAGCAGTTTATCTTTGTGTGTAAAGTTTTTTTTTTGTTGTGAAATGTGTGTAAAGTTTTACTTACTGTACATCTGGATCCTTTGAAGTAATGTTTTTAACCAGTTTATTATTAGTCCTGCCCATCCAAGTCCATTTAAAGTCGAATCAAAAGCGAGAAATTATATCACCAATTAGAAACAAGAGTTATGCTGTGCACTACTGCACATTAGCACATCACTAATGAGTCAATAATGCTGGTTATCCAATCCAGTTTAATCCTTATTGGCAGCCAATGCATGAGCAAATCTAGCTAGAAATAAGCTTACTTGTCTCTTTAACATAGCTGTACTTATTTATTAGTTTTAATAATAAGACACACTTACACACACAGTTAGATGCAGTCGAGAGTTAAGTAAAGTCAGGCATGTAGAACCCACACAAGAACCCAGGGAGCAGACCCTTACCGGCACAGGGAGAACATACTTAACTTCAGTTAGACAGTATGTTAAACTCAGGGGTAAACCCTAAAGCTTTAAGATGATAATGCAACAGAATATAGGGCGAGAGGCAGGGGTACCTCCTGTACCTGTACACACACAAAACCACACGGGCAATTTAGAATCACCAATCAATCTAATGCACATGTTTTTGGACCACACAAGCACAGGGAGAACTAGCAATCTCTGCACAGAAAGACCCGGGAATCGAACCCATGACCTTCTTGCTGTGAGCGCATGTGCTAACCACTGCGCCCCTGTGTCGCCTTGCAACAGAATTGTTCCACTTAATTCACTTACAATTCACTTACAATTTTTGAAAAAATACAAGGAAGAAACACTGAAAGAAACTAAATAAATTTAGAGAAAATCTATCCTCATATAGTTGAAAATAAAGCAAAAGATTATATAAATATTTTTTTATAACTTTGTCTTGGGCGGCGCGGTGGTGTAGTGGTTAGCACGTCGCCTCACAAAAAGAAGGTCCTGGGTTCGAATCCCGGGCTTGGGGTCTTTCTGTGCGGAGTTTGCATGTTCTCCCTGCTCTCGCGTGGGTGCTCCGGTTTCCTCCCACAGTCCAAAAACATGTCTCTAAACTGGTGACCTGTCCATGGTGTACCCCTACCTCTCGCTCTTTGTGTGCTGGGATAGGCTCCAGCGTGACCCTGGGTTCGGGAATAAGAGGGTATAGAAGATGAATGAATGAATGAACTTTGTCTTGCAAGTGATGAACCCTTTTACTGATGAAAACCGCAATCCTAATCCATCAGAGCAAATGTAGCTCAGTGGCATCCTCATGGCGTCCCCTCCCTTTTAATCTTTAGACTGTCCGTATGGAACCGTCACTTTATCTAAACTTCATTTTAATTTAACACCATCTCCATTCCAATAAATTATTGATGGCTTCAATTCTATCATTAAAAAGGGCGACAAATGAGCCTGAATATTATTATTTCATATTTGAGCGGCAGTTAAAACCTCATTAACGCTCTATTCAGTAATACTAGCTGCATAAATTATTACACATTTGCCTTTTCCTGTCTGCCAACATCTTCCTGTACATTCCAAAGCAGTTAAATTGATTTTGAGTAAAATTATTACCGCTTTTCATTTTTTACCCCTGATTTTTCTTCCCATCTCAACCTACATCCAGGGTGGAGGTCATGTGATGGCCACTACGTAATTGGCAGTGTTTAAAGCATAATGAAATGCTAATAGAGAATGGTAACAATTACAGATTACGTCATCGCGATTTGCCTGCAGGTTTGGCTGTCATCCCACATTTCACAGGACCTGCATAAATGGTGTACACCCCCCCCAAATCCTGTCTTTTTCTTAGTGCCTCCAATACACTCTTTTTCTTTTTTCTCTTTTCATCTCTCCCACCGCTCTTGTGTGTGTTTGGTTAAATAGCATGGCTGCATGTGCTTCATAGTCGAGCAGGATTTTTATGTATGTATTTTTAGCATATTTTCTTCTCCTTACCATAAAAATTCACGTTTTATGTATATATTTATTGTAGTGTGTCATTTAACCACAGATAACCGTGTGCTACAGCATATCACCCTATATATTGTGCAAGAAATAGTGTAGAACCGTGTATAGTTCCAGACACACTTCAGATTTGTTTGTCTTTTAAGTTTATCTTGAAGCAAAAATCCTTAAAGCGTTTTCTGATTTTTTTTTCCATACTGATCTTTTTATTGACAGAAATAGTTCTCTCTTCTTTTCTTTCTTGTCCCTCTATTGTTCTTTTTTTTAACTCGGATTAAAGCAGATTAGCCGAGGCGCTGATTGCTGTGTGCTACTACTTCCCTTCCCCCATCGCTCTTTGTCCTGCCATCATGCAGCTCCTTGAAAAAATGCAGTAGAGGAACATTAATCAAAAAATGGTCCAGATTTTAAGCTTGGATATGCAACTAAACACTGCTTTTTTAAATAAAAACGGCGCATTCTGTCATTTTTACTGGCAGTCTATTTAATACTAACGTACAGGAAATTCAGGAAACTCATGAATTCTAAGTTGGTCAGTCATAAAGTGTATATTAAAATGTTAATATAATTTTAACAGCACTGTTTCTTTACAGCACTGTTTCTTAGTTTAAAGGTGAATAGAAGCTTCCCTAAAGGATTTTATGTGTCAAACCAACAGCCAGTCGGATTAGATATAGTTAGGCAAAACGGCTGGTGTGGGAACAATAAAAGCAGTGATCTAGTGAGAACAGTGTATCATCAGTGAAAAGACTTCTCTTATTTTCTGTTAGCTTATGTATCTGCTCATGCTTGAACTCCTATTGAGTGGGATGTGTTTTAGATTTTAACTTTTATGTAGGTTATTTAATACTTTAGACTTCCTAACTTTTTTGAGACAGAAAATACGTATTATTTGCTATATTGGCAAAAGTTTGTGGGCATCTGAACATCACAAATGTGATTTAATGTGGATCCGATTTTAGATTTATTCTTATTTTGCTATTTGATGGCAGGAACAATTCAGGTTTTTCTTATAGTTTTTTCTTATATATTTTGTATAGTTTAAGGCTTGAATATGACATTTCTTCATTCAGCTCCAAAAGTATTAGTAAGATCAGACACTAACGTCAAGTAAAGAGGTCTGGGATGCAGTCGGCATTCCAGTTTGTCCCAAAGGTGTTCAGTAGTGTGAAGATCAAGATTTGTACCTCAGAGGCTTTGTGCTCAGGGTAATTGTCATGCTGGAACATTGTTGAAGTCTCTTTTTAAAAAAATCTGGAATATAACAAACATAGTGGATGAGCTAACCATAAATCAGAATGAAAGGATAGTGCGAACAATACATCACACAGCAGGAAAAACTGTCCACATTCTCTACAAATCTGCATAGCAGTTTGACGGTGGAAGGAAATGCGGATTTTTACAAATTGGCCTTTCAAACTTATAAATAAAATGTTTAGAAGCCGAAGTTTAGATTTTAGCTTTTATCTAATGGCAGTGGTGACTAAAACGGTTAAGGTGCTGTGACGTCACCTTCCAAGTTGATCTGGAGAACAGAAAGACCTGGGGTTTAACCCCCACCACCGGCGAAGAAAATCTGCCACTTTTAAAATTATTTCACTATTTGTTGATCTGTTTATAATTGTGACTAATGAAATCAGAATTTATAAAAAAATGTAAATAAAAATTCAGAGTGCAAACATACACCTCTCCTTGTTAAACTCTCTTAACTTTATTTGGTCCACCTGCCATGTGGAAAAGAAGACTTAATAATATTGTGTTCTTAGGAGAAAATGTGCCAGACACCTGAGAATGTGCACTTTCTGAAAAATGAGGCCGCTTTACACGTGTTGTCCACGGCTGTTGCTTGCATGTCTACTACGTTCGCCTTGAAAAATAAAGTCATTTCATGGGAATGCTTGGTGACATCAAAAAATAAAGAGAGTTTGTCAGGACTGATCGATTTTTCACAACATTGAAAAAACATCAACAACCCCTTTAGTCATGGCTGTAAGGGGTGACGTAAGAGTCTCTTTGACTCCAGCTATTGGCCTGAATTTGGTCAATTTATCAGCTATGCTCTCATAAAGCAGCAGCAGTTTAGTAATTTCTTTAAGAAATGGACATCTGAATTCCTGATCTCTGGTTCAGGAATATAGAAATGACTATCGGAAATATGTATATACTCCAAATAAAATATATGTTCATCTAAAACGCATCTCAAAAAAATGTCTCAGTAGCCTCAGGGCTTGTGAGAAAGATTTTCCAGCTCCACTTATGAAGTTACACAGTGTTGCTTTGGGGAATTTTGGGGAATTGGCAGTGCTACCCCTCTTAGCTTTGTTTGTTGCTTTAACTGCATTATGATTATGATTTTTGTCGCTTGTTAAGTTACAGAAAATACATTTCTGGTTTCCTAATGGGCATCAGCTTTATTGCATTTGTATAGTGCAAACTCTTCTTTGCTTTATTATACCTTATACATCACTGACCATGCCAAATCTGCTGTTTTCCTTTATACTACTTGTTATGGGTTATTATGTGACTGTGTAAAAGTTGTCTTTTTTACATATGTGTTGTTTACAGCAACAAGAACAAAGTCTTTTTCGTCGGAATTCTCGTGGGGGTTCTTCTCTTGTGCATAACATCATTCGGAGGTGTATAATAGCATCTATGGATGATCAGCGCTGCTGTGTGGTGCAATGTTATACAGTTTGTAGCATGTCGGAGGCTGAAAACAGCCTATGGTGGACACAAGTTTAGCTACTTAATAATCGGTTTCCTTGCAAAACATGTACCGTAGGTTGATTTCTGATTCTAAAATGCCCGTAGGAGTGAGTGTGAGTGTGTGGTTGTTATTCTATGTGTGGCCCTGCGATGGCCCTGCGATGACCTGTCCAGGGTGTACCCCTGCCTCTCGCCTTAGTGCTCTGGGATAGGCTCAAGCAGATCCCAGTGACCCAGAGTTAGGGAATAAGCGGCTATAGAAGATAAATGAATGGATGGATTAATTATTTCTTGGACTAAATGCTCAAAGAATTACTGTTTCTGGAAAAGCTGGGATGTTACAGCATTTGGCAGTTGTTTTTAATCAAACTTATCACTAACAATTACCTTATTTATACAACAGCGCATTAAGGCAAAACTGTGGCAGCTTAGTGATCCTAGGATATAAACTTAATCTCTACTACATCCATGTGTAGAGTTTCCATCTTTTTCTGGGCTGCTCATGTTTCGCATTGAATGTGTTTCTTCTGTCACACTTCATAGTAGCAGTTAACGTTTCTTATAGCTCACACACAGGGAGTCACAGGTAGTTCCTTGTTTTTCCTAATTATTCCTAACTGATTTTTTTCTACCTAGCACACCAAAGGCAATAATGGTTCTCTTCCACCACCCATAAAAATAATTCAAAGAAAATGTTGATATAAAACCAATTTTTCTGAGGAACCCCAAGTGTCTGGTGATAATGAGATTGAATTTAAGAAACATGATTCCCCAAATCGGGGACACAGGGGTTTGCTGGAGCCTATCCCAATGCACATAAGGTGAATCAACCTAATGTACATGTTTTTAGCCTGTCAAAGTACCCAAAGTAAACCTGAATAAATGCTGCACAAAAAAGACAACTCATCTGGAAATCGAACCTGGGATTTTTTTTTGTAGGGTGACCGTGATACTCACTATGCCACCACGCCACTCATCCTAACTAATTTTCTATCATAAAATAATTACTGATGAAAAAAAAATCTGATAAATTCCAAAACCCAGTTTACTAGTTTGCTCATATCCAGGATTTTAGTGGGCACTGAAACAATGAGCACTGGATCCGTGAAAATTGTGATGATAGTAATGATGATGATAAGCAGCTGTCTATAATTTTGTCCTTGTTTGTATAAAATGTTGTAAAGTGTATGTCACTGACCCCACTTTAGGTCAATCCTGCCAATAGGCTAAGCTCATCAAAGACCAAGCTGTTAAAAGAGTTGACAGTTGGACCTTTTCTGCCCTGTCCAAACTCGCACTGTCATGGCCTTTGGGGTTAACATCATTAGGTTACCATGCCCCTTTCTCTTCAATTCAATATTGGAATTACTGAGAGCTCAGTCAGATCATCAAATAATTTTATTTTAAAAATGTATTTACACTAATTGCATGCATTGTTTCTGCCAAAATTATTAATATTTTTTAAAACGAAAAAACAGCAATGCCCCAATAATCCACTTTTTTCAAGATATTTTGGGCATTTTGCCTTTAATTATAGGACAGACAAAGATGAGGGAGACAGAGAGAGAAGTGGTGGTGGGACCAGAAAGGATCCGAACCAGACTTGAACCCAGCCCACTGTACATGTGGGTGACAATGATTTACTTTTACACAAAAATAAAAAAGCTGCTAGAAGTTTGATAAAATTGCACAGAGTCTGTAGGTAAAGAAAGGAAATAATAGTACCTTCTTTAGTCCCAGCTTGCACACAATCATCTGTTCCCATGCACAAGGTCATTGCAGCATCCATGGGCCCGAGTATGCAGGAAATTGCTGACCGATCTAAAGGAAGTATTTAACACATGGTCACCCCTCAGCAGGCTCTCTGCACAGTCGTGAAAGATGAAATTACTTTTCTCCTGATGTTTATCCCTTCTCTCTTGCTGATAAGTATTTCAGGTTTTACAGATATATTTCTCCCCGCTTTCCTCTTTTCATCTTTTTTTTGCTAAAAGTTGAAGAAAAAAATCTATAAACCTCCCTTGGATGTAAATTAAAGATCATGTGATATGTCTTCATTTTTAATTTTGGCTCTAATTTAATTTTATAGTATAAGCAGTAAGTTCATTTACAGAGTATATACACACATAAAATGTGATACAATGCTGTAAAATATGAGAAAAACTCAATCAATTGAGAGATGCTCAAACTGAGATAGAGCAAAACAATCAATTTTGGTGCAATCTCAATAATAGCAAACATAATTTCATTTCATTTTATCTTCTGTACCCGCTTATTCCCGAATCCGGGGGTCTGCTGGAGCCTATCCCAGCGCACATAG
>JAOTQW010000029.1:5183788-5195838 GCA_026260075.1 Sisor rabdophorus | reverse complement strand
TCGCTGTGGCGACCCCTAAATGGGAGCAGCCGAAAGGAGAAGAAGAAGAAGACAATGTTTTTTGAAATGTAAAAAAAATTTACAAAGGTGAGGCAAATAAACCAAAACAGCGAAATGGTAATCTTCTAACACCAATACAAGAGTAAAAGCAACACCAAACAAATAATATCAAAACATTGAATACAAGGCTTGTTAAACTGGCACAAAAGGCTGCATTGTTTTCTGGAATGAGGTTTAGGTGACATTTAGAAGGGATTGGCATACCTATTTACTTACTACAAGTAGGCCTTGTAGTACACTGCACTTTAGAAGGACGCTAATGGCAAAGAGTTTTGGCCAGGGTTTTTACAAGGCTAATTAAGGGTGATCATCTTCTTTATTTTTGTTCACCTCCATAGTGTCCTTTTTTAATACTCCAAATAAGAAAGGAAAACGGAAATAAACAACCATTCATAGCATTGCAATCTTCAACTGCAGATTTTAGGATAGAGAGCAATAAGCTGCTGACCTTTTACTTGTTTATCTGCCTTCATTCATCAGCATTGCCTCTTCCCTTAGCATCACAAAATCACATACGTCCCTTTCCCCCTCTGTGTCTGTGTGTGTGTCTCACTCACACACAAAGGAGTAATAATTGAGAGATTTGTATCTTAATACCAGAGATGATGATCTTTTACTCCATCGCCCATTTCCTGCAAAATAAAAACTTTTACTGCAGCAATAATTCTAGACCAAAAAACAACCCTTTTTAACACTTTTTTCACGAGGACTAAAAGGTACACAGACCATTATTACTTTATTAACTGACCAAAAGGTATGATTAACAAATGTCTTGGCCATATATAGAACTAATAGGTATACTGGTCACACCTCTTTTATGTTGATTAAACGGTACACAGGCCACACCTTCTTCATTAGACTGATAATTGTGTACACCACCTTCATAGAGACTGACAGGTACACTGCCCACACCTTCTCCATGGGGATTAAAATGTACACTGGCCACATTTCCGTCATGAAGATTAAAATGTACTGATAAGTATATTGGCCACACCTCCTTTATGGAGACCAAATAGTACAAAGGCCACACCTCCTTCAAAGAGACTGACAGGTATATTGGCCACACCTTCTAACTGGAGATAGGTGAAAGGTACACCGGTTGCCAATTTTATTAGGAGTTACAGGTACAAGACCCTTACAGGGACTAACACATTTGAACAAATGAAGATTGCATATTTTTGGTATCGTTCTGGATGCCCTCTTCCTCTGTATTCAAACTGGTGATGTGCTTAATTCAGTTTTAGCTCTTCAAAATATTTATTCTATCTTTATTAAATGCCATACTGACACATGGACATGTCCTTGATTTATAAAAGGCGCACAGTCTTTACTGCCATGTTCTATGTAATAAATTAGTGACCTTGTCACGTTGCTTAATGAGCTGGAGAATGAGGGCGTAGAAGGCTGTGAGAAAGTAAGCAGTGCAGCCTTACACCAGGGTGATCCGTTTGTTAAACCTAATTGATAGTTAAGGGATTACAGAAGTCTGCTTTGCCACAAAGGCCCCAAACTCCATTTTGTGGAGTTTTCCTCTTGCAAAATTAATGTGGCTCCGATCCTGTTTAAGCCTTTCACTTCAAAGACTTCAGCATCTCCATGGCTTAAATAAAAAAAAAAAACAGGATTTGTTTCTAAAATAAGAAAAATAGAGCCTACCTCAGATCTAATAGTCCAAAAAAGTTCGGAATCTGCCATGTGTTTGGCTGGTACTTTCTGGTGACATCTCCCAGAAATTGTTTGATATGAAAAGCAAGTTTAGTGAGACAGAGAGAGAAAGAGAGAAAGAGAGAGAGACAGTTTTCTGATTGTGTCTGCAGTTTTGATAAGAACATGGCAAATCCCCCCTTCCTGCCCTTACCTCCCTCCTTTCTTTTTTCGTCTTCTGTCCTTTTACCCTGTTCTCTCATCTTTTTGTCTTCCTCTTCTCTTCCATTGTCTTTTTGTCCTGCTCTCTTTGTTCTCCCATCTCTTTGTATTTCCCTCTCACTTCTTGTCTTTCTCTCTTGTACTCAGAAATCACAACCCCCCTTGCGCTTCCAGCTCTTTGTCTTTTTGTCTTCCTCTCCACCTTATTTTATATTATTTTCATCCACGATTTCCTCTTTTTCTCGTTACCTCATTTTATATATTTCACTTATTTAGTATTAAGAAGTATTATTGCACATTAGAGTTGCAGAATTTTTGTACTTCTGATTGTGTTTGGTTCACTTTTGATTTTGATTAGATAGAATTGATAAAAGCATTGCAAATCCCACTCTTGCTTTTCCCCCTCTTATCATCTTTTTATTATCACCTTCCTCGCTCCCTCCCTTCCTCCTCTTTCAGCTTCCTCCTCCTGACTCCTTCTCTCTTTCTCAATTTATCTTTCACTCTCTCTCATCTCTCAAAGGGCTTTCTATTTATCTATTTATCTCTCTTTTCTCTCTCTTTTTTAAAATATAAATGCTAAATTAATTCTATACCCATTAGCCGGATATGATAATTGCTTGGTATTTATTAGTTTTTTGACTGTCATTTTGTGGATTCATTTGTTCATATCATTTACAACATTTACTGCCAAGTCTAAAAAATGATTTCAGCAAACTAGTACATTGATGGCACTGATTGAGTAAAAGTGAATTCTTTATTTTGATCCATTGCTTTATGTATTGTGTGGGCAGTAAATGGACCCGCTTTGTGTTTTATTCACTGTCAAAATGAGGCTGTTTGGTGGATTTCATCAGACGCGATGATGTCATCTTGTGTAGCAGTTTCAAACGGAGACAATCTAGATGAACATTGTTCCGGATGTACACCCACTTCTTCTACACACGCAGAAATATTCGTCCTCTGTTACTATAATAGAATTTAGCAACTCCTACAGAATTTTTTTTAAAATAATAACACTGTTTCTTCTAACCTTTTTTGCTTTTGTCTCCGGGTGACAGGTGGAAAACAAAAGAACTAGTTTTATAATGAGATTGATGTCCAGGGTAAATGTTCTTGCTGGGCCTGTAAGTCATCAAGTGAGGTGACAGAGTTATGTAAGAACCCACAGTAAAAGACAGATTCTCTCTCTCTCTCTCTCCCTCTCTCACACAAATACCTGGCATGACTCTTTAACTGTTATTCATCTGACACTGTTATTACAGCAGATGATAGCACTATACCTGAATCTACTTACATCTAATCCTTAACTTTACTTGATCTATGTAAAAAACTTATTTCAAGGTTACAATATGTTCAAAACACATTAGCAGAGTTCCCACATTCTAACAAGTGTTACTTGTTCTCACATAACTTCTTTGCTGCATGATCCATACTGGCTACCTGTGGCATCACATCTTCACTTCAAAATATTACTTCCTGTTTGACCTTGACTGTACCCCTTTTCTCCTGCCTGGTTTCTGAGCCTGGTCTTTTGTCTGTTCATGTTATCGGATGTCCAGTATCTGTGGTAGGTCATTTGGTGTTAATGGTACTTATTTATGAAACACACTACTCCTTCCACTATCTTTTTGGCCCCATATAAATAAAACCTCTACTTCTTCTTATATTAAGTTGATAGGATACAAAAGTACTAGATCAGTGGGTTGGCTGATCTGACCATTACATTTATATATGTTTTTTTTTAACCTCCTATTTCAGATTTAGTTGTCCTATACTTACTTTTAGACAGCTGTTGCCATTAAGCTTCATTGGTATTATTAAGATAGTAACATGAGGTAAGGAGGTCTGGGATGTAATCTTTGTTTCAGTTCATCCCAATTGTGTTCTGTAGTGTCAGAACACTTTAATTCTCTTACTTCAACCAGAACACACCATGCCTACATGGAGCTCAGGGGCATCAGAGGCCATTCTTCTGCTGTGAGACAGTGTTTGAGCCTCTACATACAAAGGAATTTTTTTACCTGTTAAGCTAGTCCAATTTTATTTGCTTCAAGGTTCAGTAAAGCCACAACCAAAGAAAAAAATACTATTGTTTTATTCATTAGGAATATTTATTTACATAAAAAAAGACTTTGATATGAAGGACTAATAAACTCTATCCTGCTAATATTCTGTGAACAGTTACTATGTTAAAATCAATCAGAAAATAAGTGTAGCTTAACCTATTTGTATGCTTACCAGCTTGCTCAGCTAGCTAGCTAGTGGATGTATTCGATGTTTATATTGTCACAGTGTATTTGTCTTCATTAGCTTATTAATATAAAATTCAATATAAAACTGTCAATTATGTAGCTATATATCTAATGTAAGATAGTATTCTAACAGTTAATGAGTTAAGGTTTGTGTTAGCAGAAGATAGCATAAATCATTCATTCATTCATTTAATCTTTTTTCTCTACCTGCTTGATCCATAACTTAGGATCCATAACTCAGGCTCAGGGGGTCTGTTGGGGGCCTATCCTAGCACACATAGGGCGAGAGGCAGAGGAATTCCTTGGACAGGTCACCAGTCTATCGCAGGACCACACACATAGACATACATGTTTTGGGACTGATATTTTTATTTTAGCAAACATCTAAATGTAAATGTAAAAGTAAAACAATAAGCTATTATTATTAAAGGAAAGTTTGTGTTTTGCATATGTAATTGACTACTTTAAAATAGCATATTTAAGATTTTATTTTATAAAATTTATAAGAGCTAAATTTGTCACAGCTGAAGAGAATAGAGTGACGGTTGAATGAATAAAAAGAAAAAAGTTATTGATTTCACATAGTATTATAAAGCTGGAGCAGACTCAATATAATGGCAATGTATTCTCTCTCATGCTTGCTCTCTCTCTCTCTCTCTCTCTCTCTGACAGTGTTTGTCTGCCCATGAAGTCCTCATACATGCTCGTTCTGCTTGGCTGCATGCCCATCTGCTATCCTCTGTGTTTGTGTGTGTGTGCGTGTGTGCTGTCAGGTGGCACCAGGTGTTACTTGGCCTTGCTTTACTGCACGGAAGACCGCAAATGCCACCCTACACTTCTTTCTCTGTCTCTCTCTATCACACAAAGGCATATACATATACAAAGGTTTGTACAATATGCTGACTGGGACACAATAACTAAGGTTAAAGTAAAACTAACAGTGATAATACAGAGTGACTTTGCATTTTTACAGATGATTACAGATCTGATTCTGTTAATAAGAAACCTGAAATCCCTCTCTCTCTTGCTTACACACACACACACAAACACAAAATTAGAGGCTTTTAGTGCGGTCAATTCTTTGTAATTACAGGAGATAGGCTAGGTGATAAACATTCTTTAAAGCCACCTATAGAAAGAGAGAAATTCATTGATAGAAAGAAAAAGATAAGTGTTCAATGAGAGAGAAAGAGCGAGAGACATCGAGAGAGAGAGAAAAAAGGAGAAATGCATCTGTGCAGCGTTGTTTAATTATCTGATTTCGTTTATTGTGTACGATCAACAACAAATACCCCTATTTATCCTCCTTTTTTTCCCCCTCTTCACTCTGTTCAGTTATCTCCGTCCTTTAATTTTTTCTAGCCATTCTTTCTCTATATTACTCTTCTTCCACGTCCTTTTATGATTTTTGCTTTTTCTGTCCTTCCTGATTCAGTTTCCCCTTTCTTTCTATTATCATTGGATAAAAAAAGAAAGATACAGAAAAAGGCCACAGAACAATTATTCCAAACCTGGACAGTTTCACATAATTTAGTGTTAAATTATAATTTGGACGAGACTATTTTTAGAGAAGGATGTTTAAAAAATTGTAATTTCAGAACTTACATTTTTATCCCATCTGTATCCGTCATGACTCAGCTGTCATTGTTTTTTTGATTAACATGTACTACTACAATCTCATGTTAGCAGGTTTTTGCATTCTGCCCAGCTATAAATGTAAATGTAAATGTGTTGGTTACCCTGTGAAAAATACATCAACAAGACAAACCAAATCACAAACTGTTAGGATGGACAACTGTAATATTAGTTTAAAGCAACATTACAACATTACTTAAATTCTGTACTTAATTACATCAAGTGTGGATTTACATTCAAATTTACTGCATTTGGCACCCTTATTTAGAGCAACTTAGTTTATCTTACCTATGCAACTGAGTAAATTGTGGTTTAAGGGCCTTTCTCAAAGGCTCAGCAGTGATATATTGCTGGTGCTGGCAATGAAACCAATTAAACCAAATCATATTCTGGTTAACAATTTTAACATTAAACATTATTTATTCATTCATTCATCTTCTATACCCGCTTATTCCCGAACTCGGGTCTGCTGGAGCCCTTCTCAGGGCACATAGGGTACACCCTGGACAGATCGCCAGTCCATCGCAGGGCCACACACACACAATCACTAATTAACCTAATGAACATGTTTTTGGACTGTGGGAGGAAACCCAGAGGAAACAACACACAGAAAGACCCCAAGCCTGGGATTAGAACTCAGGACCTTCTTGTTGTAAGGCAACAGTGCTAACCACTATGCCCTCATGCCGCAAGCACTACGCCACCGCAACTACGCCTATATACAATAAAATATTTTTAATCCAGTGAATATTTTATAATAGCTCAGTTATATAAAATCATCTTAATATATGTATCATTTAAAAATTTTATGACAATTTTTTGCAATGCCTGAATATAAAACAGAAGAGACACTTCTAAATAGGTAAAAAGGAAAAAGATGGTAGTATGTTCGCCCCACAGCAAGAAGGTTGTAGGTTTGTCTTCTTCCTACGCTTGCATAGGTTTCCTCTGGGTACTCTGGTTTCCTACCACAGTCCAAAAACATGTGTGTTAGGTCTATTGGCATTTCTAAATTGCCCATAGGAGTGAATGTGGGTTTGTGTTGGCACTGTGATGGATTGGCGACCTGTCTATGGTGTACCTCTCAACTGATGTGCGCTGGGGTAGGCTCCAGCAGACCCCTGTAAGACTACCATTCATTCATTCATATTCCCATAAGAATGAATAAATGAATGGTAGTCTCATCTAAATTTATTCAGACATAAAAGTACATTTGATTAGAAAGTTAGCTGATTTAAACTGTAATGTGAGCATAAGTTTCTGAGCAAGGCATTTAACCCCTAATTGCTCAGTTGTCTAAAAAATATAAATGTCGGTCGCACTGGACGGTGTAAATGGTAAAAAAATAACAGACGTATCATAAGAGATAAGCCTTGTTCCTTATAAAGTTTAAATTCACTTTAGTAATAAGCCTCAGTAGTACTGCTACTCTTTATAAACATGTATTCAGAAATCTCAAAAGTAAACATCTAAGTAGAAAAAACATTTTAAAAGTGCAGTAATGACTTTTTTAATCAATTGATAAATGAAGTGAGAACAGACGATACTCAGCAGATGCAAATTTGAAGTAATATAGGGCTGTATTCAGAGTTAACTGTGTGGAATGGGGAGTTTATAATGAAATTACACACATCAGTATTCCGGGCTCAGATTTAACCATAGATTTGAATGCTTGACTGCTAGACAAAAACACACAAAATACGGCTTCTTGCTATTATGTGTTTTAGTCTATTTTACTGAAAAATATCCAACAAACTAAAGACAAATGCAGTTATAGTAAACAATAAAATTAGGAAATAAAAATAGAAATAACAAAAAAAATCATTTACATTTTGGATGCTGTTGAATAGGGAGAAGAATATAGACTCAGTGTCAATCTGCAAAACAAATACATTTTTCCCCAATCATTTGGTTTATTTTAGCAAAATATAATTAAAAGTCTCATTTAGGAAAACAGACGATTTTCTTCGAGTCATTTTGTCCATCTAGCAAAATGTTATGTGTGACTTTCCTTGCACATCCACAGCTTACTCAAACCTTGATCACACTACAAACAATACAAAACTATGATGCTATAAGACACCGAAAATATTTATTTATAGTTCATCTGTGTCCATGATTAGCTCACCTCATATCTAACAAGTCGGCAGGATTGAGACATTCATTTGTCACATGATGCCATACAACTGTGAAATGAACTGCTGTGCCACGTTAAACGTTGGCTCCAGAAACTGTATGGACAGATTTGCAAAAAGTATTGACATTTTGTCCTAGAAATTGTTAAAAAAAAAGACTAGACTAAATTCTGCCCGAAGTCATGATTTAAGATGGGCTGTTGGGGCTGTAACTGAAGTATATGTTTAAAATGTGTTAACTTAGCATAAATTGACAACTGTGTACCCAAGTGGAAGGATATTTTAAAATATGTGGTAATAATTCCTCCTGGGGCAATTCTTTACATTACAGTATTTACATTTTAGACACGTTCAAGGGTATAGATTATATTTAACTGCATTTTTAAATTAAGTCTCCCTCCATTTTTTTTGATGACTTTTGAAAGATTGAAAGTGTGTGTGTGTATGTGTATGTGTGCGTGTGTGTGTGTGTTTGTATGTGTAAATGTACTCAACATGCAACTAATCTATATTCACAATGAAAGATGTCTTTGTAAATGGCTTCTGTTGAACCAGGGTGACAATGTGTGTGTGTATGTTTGTGGGTAAATCACTTGCTTCTTTGGTGTCTAGGTTTGACTTCATTTACAGGCAATAATATTAAGGCATCCCTGCGGAACATACAAAGTTCACACAGAAAGGCTTCAGCCTGGAATTGAACCCAGGACCTTAGCCACACTGCTGCCCAAATAAAATAATATGGCTGATTTTAATAAAGTATCCTATCGTGAAATCAACAAATCAACACACTTCTCTAGTGGCCATATTATCATAGCTGATCACGGAAGTATTATAAGAATAATAAGAAACTAAAAGTTACTCACAAAAGACTTTTAACATTTGAACCATGGGCCCACCGCCCTTTGACCTGATTGGCCCTGTCCTGAACCTGACTGTATTAAACCAATCAAACTTACGACTGCACACCTAAAAATACAGGACAAACTCCATCCTTATATTTGACTGCAATGAGTGTTGGAGAACATAGTTAGTGTGTGTGTGTGTGTGTGTGTGTGAGAGAGAGACAGAGAGAAACAGAGAAAAAGAATGTGAGGGGGTGGAAGTAAAAAGCGAGAGAAAGTGAGTAATGCACTGCTATAAATAGTTCTGGTTGCTCTGCAGCTTCCCCGGTTGAGGAAACTCCACTCTATCTAAAGCTGAACCCCACCACCAACCTTACATATACAGTGGGGAAAATTCTGGAATTTATTTTCTGTGATTGTGTGTGAGTGTGGCTGTGTGTATTTGTATCTACAGGGCTTAAATATTATATATGTATTATTTATTCATTCATTCATCTTCTATATCCGCTTGTTCCCGGACTAGGGTCATGGGGTCTGCTGGAGCCTATCCCAGCACACATAGGCAAAAGGCAGAGGGTACACCCTGGCCAGGTCGCCAGTCTATCGCAGGGACACACACACACACAGAACCACTCACACTCACTCCTTTGGGCAATTCAGAATCACCAATCAACCTAATGTACATGTTTTTGGACTGTGGAAACTGAAGTAGCTAGAGGAAAACAACGCAAGCGTGGGGAGAACATGCAAACTGAAAGACCCCGTGCCTGGGTTTCGAACCCAGGACCTTTTTGTTGTAAGGCGACTGTGCTAAACACGACGCCACCGCACCGCCCTAAATTTATTATAGAATAACTCTTGTGCATTTCTCATTTTTTCTCCCTGTCTATTTTCATCTCTGTCTCACTTTAAATCTCTCTCTCTGTCTCTCTCTCTTGTACTCTTCCCTTCATTTCTTCTTTCTTTCTTGCTCTCTTCATATTTTTGTATCTCCCAAGTACCTTACTTGCCTGTAGATATAAGTTATGAAGGTATATGTAGACTGAAAACAGTAATGTGTGTGTATAAAAGCATTAGGGACAAGACATTTAAGAGGATGCATTTATAAAACATCACACACTGCTCTAGACTAGTCCAACCACATACTGGCCACGCATGTGTACAAACATGTGTGTGTTTAGCTGCTATTTCAAAGCTTGTCTAGACACATAATGTGGCTGTATAATGTGTGGCATGTAACAGTAATGAAAAAGTAATGGACCAGCGTGTGTGTGTGTGTAATGAACAACACAATGTGATTACCTGTGTCGGTGGCATACGTCTGTAATCATTAATGGTTTGAGTACTTCTGTGTGTGTGTGTGTGTGTGTGTGTGTGTGTAAGCATGTCGGAGTGAATCAGAGCTGTGACTAGATCCTCCTAATCAAAGCTGTTCTTGCCGTGTCTGACTGTGTCCTATTGATCTCAGAGCTCTTGCATAGACTTTCTGTTCGGGTTGCTTTGTCTCAGCTGATATACTGCATTACTCTTAACAGCTATGACAAAGACACAAAAATATAGACACACGGCCAATACCACCTTTCTTGCAGTGTATTCCCACAGCTGTATTTTAAATGTGTGTGTGTGTGTGTGTGAATGTGTGCTAAGCAGCTAAGACATGTTTGCTTTTAGAATTGGTTAGCTTTAACATCACTGTAGGTTCAAAGTTGTTAGATAAATTAGATTAGATTAACTTTTATACGTGTGGAAAAGGATATATGTAAATGTGCAGAATATATAAGCATACAAATTCATTAATATACACATATAATATATGTATAAATACACATAATATATAATCTGCATATATTTACATTAGGGCCATGTATTGGCACCAGCCCCTCAATATAAGGCATACCGTGATACTTGGGTCACAATAAAATATATAATATATTGCAATACAATACACATTCAATACATTGCAAAACTTAAAAAAATAAACAATATAAAAACAAATAATGTAATAAGAATGATTGTGTTCATTACATACTTGATGATGATAATTAAATAATTTAAATAATAATGGAGTTAGCTAGTTTTATTTTGGTTGATAATTTCAATCATGGGGCAGCGTGGTGGCGTAGTGGTAAGCACAGTCGCCAGAGCATACAACACGCACAGCAAGGCCCTGTGTTCGATTCTTTCTGTGTGTGTTGTATGTCCTCTCAAGCTTTAGTGCATTTACTCTGAGTACTTGATTTATTAGTGATTCTAAATTGCCCATAGGAGTAAGTGTTAGTGTGTGTGGTTGTTTGTCCAAGTGTGGACCTGCGATTGACTGGCTACCTGCTTAGAAAATCTGGACAATATATTCATTTATTCATCTTATATACCCGCTTATTCCATAACTCGGGGTCACGGGGGTCTGCTGGGTCTTCTTTTTTTCTTTTGATGAATTTGATGACATTTATTGTTTAGAATCATTTCATCATTCATGGAGTGTGTTACCTGCTCTACTAGCGTAACCTATGCCATTCATAATACACACACAAACACACACACACACACACACACACACACAAACACACAGTGTGTTTTCTGTCCCCTAAAGGTGTTTCATGCTGTGGACATCTCGTATGATGTGCTTCACTGGACTCTGGAGGCTCTTTTACCTGATAGTATCAATACTGCGCGCACACACCCGATTCAAGGAGATTGCGTGAGAGATAGACGGATTAGCCTTAGATGTGACAGAGATCAATCCCAGAGAGCATCTGCCCTGCTGTTTAGCTCCTTGCTGCCTTTAATACACCTCATTTAACTCATCTACTATAGTAATGAGTAATCCTTCATGAAAGGAAACAGGTGTGGTAGAAATCGCTGGCTGCAAGTCACACAGAAACAAAACATTGAAAACGATCTTGCAATCCAGCCAGCAATAAAACAAAAAAATAATTGTTGTGAAATTGAGTGAAATTATTCTTTTCTTAAACTCAAAATAACAGTTGTACTGAAAAAAATGTTTTTTTTGGGCTAAGACCGTAAAATATTTTTCACCATCACCACCAGATTGTATCCAGTCTGAATCAAGCCAAGTTGGTGGATCGGTACTTAAAGACAATCAACATTCATCCGGACTGTTATAGGAACTTTGTGCAGTGTAGATTAACCTGCTGGTTTGTCTGGTCAGTAAAGAAGTGATCCTCCGACTTAACCTGGTTTCTTTTTACATTTACAGCATTTGGCAGACGCCCTTATCCAGAGCGACTTACAACTGA
>JAOTQW010000029.1:5121750-5134685 GCA_026260075.1 Sisor rabdophorus | reverse complement strand
TCGTTATGGACAGACTGTGACTAGCACAGAAGTCCAGCAACAGAACACCACTCTGGTTCAGATCAGGGGGGGGCGTTCCTCCCAATCACACCCCTCCAGGTATCGCTGTCACTTTAATAAAACTAATAATAATTAAACACATAAGTAGCTACTGATGAGTGCAGTGTTGACTTTATATATTGTTTGCATACATACAGAATGTGTATTTTGTACCTGCCTCGGTTCTTTTTTACAATTTTAGTCTGATTAAAAATATAAACCACCTTAAAGGGATTATCGGGTGTGACTTAAACTTTCACAAGCTGTTTAAACTAAAATGTGTGTTGGCAAGATTTGTACACCACCAATCTAGTGAGTGAGCCACCCAAAGCGTGTTTCAATCTTGTTAAATTATTTCCCCATACAGCTGTTTTCAGATGCCTGTTTTTGTGATGTTACACAGACTAAGGCCACTCCCAATATTGTTACTTGACATTGCTGTTTTAGCATAGACCAGGCCGAAGCAGTGTTGCCAGATTGAGCAGATTTCCACCCAATTCCACCCAACCCTTTGGTGGAGGTTTATATGTTATTTTTTAACAGTTCAAACACTATTCTTTGGTTTTACTATCCTCATAATCATTATGGTGAAATGTCAGAGTTTAAATCCAATTTTTGATCCCAAGAAAACTTGTATTAATGTTTTCATTGATGTTAATGTTTCTTTCTATAAATTCATGCATTTTATGTCTGATGTTGACAAATATATCACTTCTGGCAACATCATTTATGTATGACGGCCACCTGAAGTGGAGCATTACTTAGTCATTATGAAGCATTGTTGCAAATACCAATTATCACCCTGGTGAGGCATCATGATGTTGCCTCTCTAGCAGGTTGGAGACAGATCATCCCTGTTCAAAATGACACATGATACTAGTATTCATCACCGCCTGTGTCCTCAAGCTTCTATCGTCTATTCTCAGCTCAGAAACAAACAGGCAAAAGCGTGTTGAAATTCGCCCCATCTGCTCTCGCTCTGCAGAGCTTCAAGCCCGCAGGGCTTCAATGAGCTGTACAACAGGAGGAAATAATCAAAGAGAAATTGAGCTTTGCCACACAAAGCTACAAATGTTTTAACATGTTATTTATTAAAATGTCACCTCACAGTTTACAGCTTTAGCTGTCACATTCAAGAGCCCTTTCATAAAGCAACAGTGAGGGCCTTCCAAGACATCAAAAACATTTCAGGTTAAACTTAATGTTAATATAGTTTGGTGTTTATTTTTATTTTTTTGTTAATCTACTTAAATCTAGTTAATAACATACAAATAACTTTAACGAAAGCACTTGTAATGCCATTAGTATTCCAATTGAGAAACCTCTGTATTGACATCATATTTGTGGCTGTACCCTCTTCATGCATTACTATGCTAATGCATTGAAAGCGTCGCTATTAGCAAAATATTTGCATCTGTTTACCATTCGCCTAGGCCTAATAAAGACTCCGATTTACAAGAGCTTTTTTCCTTATGCACAACTTGGAAGCCTTTCTGGATAGATGATAGATATGATAGAATAAATAGAAATGCTCGGATGCTTTGTCTCCCTGGGCTTGTCTGCCAAATTAAGATTCCTGAACTAGTTGACTTTGCCTGGAGAATCGTTGTGACATTTTGTCAATTACAAGGTTAGGAATAATTTCCTAAGGAAAAAACTGCTTCCAGTCCTTTAAGCATGAGCTAAATTTTTTAACCGATGGTAACGTTGTTAATGTACAGTGATGTATAATCTTCTTAGCTACAAAATATATTAACATTGGATAGTTATAGTAATGCAGTGATTATGTTAAAACTGGTAGGTTATTTAACCCTCACTGATCATTGATTCAACTGATCACTGATTTAACCCTCATAATCAGATGTATCAATAGATTTTGTGGTACATACTACAAAGATTTACAGATGCAAAAGAAAAAACTTGCTGAAGAAAATATTATTTCAAAAAATTTAGTATAGAATAGCACAGAGCCATTAACACCGATAAAGAAATGTGTCATCATAAAATAAAAAAAACTGTATAACCCAAAATAACTGCATGCATAATAATTGGAAAAGTTATGTAAAAAAAATAGTCATGTGGCCTGATGCATTCAGATCTCCTTTTTATCCCTTCTAGAGTCATTGGTGTATTAGAGGTAGATAATGGGATCAAGCACATCATTCATAATTCCCATTATACTAGCCTATGTGGGCAGCATTAAATTCCGGGTTTCCTACGCTTGGTCATGTTCAGGTCAGCTAGGTAAATATATTGAATGGTCAGTCTTTTCAGTGTTTTTTCCTTTTTCTGAAGCCACATGCATATTAGAAATAAATGTTGTAGAAATAAATATTACAAAGGTTTTACCAAAAGTATATATATAGATGCAGCATCCCCACATCAAGAGATCTGTTTAATTGCAGGCTTCGATTGTTTTTTTTTTTTTTATCAGATAGATTTTATGACAGGAGCCCCAGGGTATAGCAACAACCTTGCTGACAAAAAGCATGTCCTCTCCTCAAGGATGTCTTTATTGGTTCTGAGTGTTGGTCAATGGGGGAATAAAACAATTCATCTTTTTGTCTTTCTCAGCACTTTCATGTGCATGTAGTGATAGGCAACTACAAGGAGGTAAAGTTAATGTGAGGGAAAGGCGAACTGTGTGAATACCCTGTAAAATCTATAAAGGTGCACATGTTGCTAATGGAAAAGTAAAAAAGCATTTCGTAATTACACTAAGAAAAAAAATTAATATAAACTATAAACCACAAAACCTTTTACCCAGTTTCTTTAGGATTCCATGGGCTCTTTCGGATTATTGCAGGTTCACATTCATGATTTCATGGCAACTGGTCTAAAAATTGCATTGCATGTACTTTCAATCTCTACAGGACATCATACTGATTTGTTTGCCTAAGAAATGTGCAAACTAACTTTTACTCTTCCATTTTCCAGTTTCATTATTATCTTTAAGAAAATAACCATTGCTGTACAAATAAAATAGAATTATTGAATTGTATAAAATTGTATGGGCATTGAGAATTTCCAGGGATTGGTTGAATTTGCCTTTATAGTTGCAATCATTTTTTTATTCTATACATGCTTACTCCCTACTTCTCTACTAACTGGAGCCTCTACTAAATTGGTAGGAGGGGTATACCCTTGGCAATAGCTGACATCATGAGAGTGCAAAATTTTGAATGGACTGTTTCAAGTGTTTCCTAAAACTTTGTTTGCAGTTGATATAACTCTAGTGAAAGTCTAATTTTCAATCCTGATTTCCCAAACAGCTTTTTATTGATTTGTTGTCTTCTAATTCGACATATAATAGTTTATTAGACAGCTTATAGTATTGATCGACAACCACAAGGACTTTCCTTTACTTTCCTAAACTAGGCACATTAAGGATCTGGTATATAGTTGCTATCATTTATTTCAACTCCAACTATGTTTTGTTTTTTGGACCTTCTTGCTGTGAGGCAACGGTGCTAACCACTGCGCCACCGCCCTGCCCTGAATTAATTATAATTTGTTAATAATTATCAATAATTAGAGTATACGTCCGTTGTTTTGTAATAAGCATGTTATCACAAGATTTTAGGCTTGACTGTGAAAGTTTCAGTGACCTGTAATTCTGAAGATTACTTAATAGCAGATAATCAAAGAAGAATAATCTATTTCTTAATAATTTTGTGATCTGTAATAAAATCAACCTTTCACCTGTTTAAGGTAAACAAATTAAAATTGCAAGTCATTCTCTATCTTCATGTGTATTACTTTTGTACAGCCACAGAGATCTAAAGCCGGAGAACCTGCTGCTGGATGAGAAGAACAACATAAGAATAGCAGACTTTGGAATGGCTTCTCTGCAGGTTGGAGACAGTCTCTTGGAAACTAGCTGTGGGTGAGTCATGATTTAATAGCAGCTCTCACAGTTCTGTCTCCATGGTGAAACATCTATAGATTTTATCACATGTTGGTATATCAAAGAAATGATAAGACTATATGATAAGAGTTTGATATCACAATTCATTTAGAATTTTCAAAAATTTAGTTTGAAAAAAATAATTAGAAACAATTAATTGTAAAAAACAAACAGTACATTAAATTAAATATGTATTATTGTAATAAGGGTCCATTAATTATATTTCCTGCATAAAATCTTAATAACAAAATGATTTTGCCATAAAACCATAAAAAACTAATTACTAGAACCAAAATGTAATCCTGTGATTAAAATGTTCAGTTAAGGATTAATTAATCAGAAATGAACTTTGTAATGTTTAAAAGGACATGACACACATCTCAAATGTAGTACCCAGTTTCTTAGTTTTGTGTAGCATGTGCCACCCGTGTTCGGCACAAAGTCCTGATCTTAACACCGCTTAACATCTTGAATCTGACATTAGTGTTTGATCTCACTAATACTATTGTAGCTGAAGAGATATCTCACAATCAAGCTTTACATAGTAGTGGAAACTTAGATAGTAGTGGAACAGCTTTTATTAACAGAGAAATACATAAACTATATAGCCAAAAGTTTGTGGTCTTAGTGTATGTATTTCTATATTAATAATAGCCGCTCTAACTCTAAAGAGTTGGGCAAACCAGTTGGGCAAACCAGTGATATTTTTTTAACACCTGATACTTAAAGTCATCGCTCTACTTTGTAGATAACTAAGAAAAACAACAAATACCCAAGGTCTAATCACAAAGACACACCTTCTATATAATCTTCTTTCATCCTTCTCTTTGCTCTATCAACTTTAAAAATTGCTTTTTATTTCATCAATTGCACTATTATCGCAATAAAACTTTTTGCTTTATTTGCAAGAGACATATAAGAAGAGGGACAAGTAATAAGTTGAAATTGTGCCTTAGAGTCATCTTTCACTAACCAACCCTCACTACTTCACTTCTTATTAGCAACTGCTAGTACTAGAAAGCATTGTGCTGCACTGGTACCAACATGCTGAGATTATTAATTGTCCTCTCATGGTTGCCTGGCCCATCTCTAAGCGCAGATATGACACTTTTTAATTAAACGCATTCATCTTTACCCTCCTTGTGTGCTCTCTGCTTGACACAAATGTATTCTGTTTACCGCAGCTAATGGACTCGAGTTGAATATCAAATACTGGGGTTTTCACACGTATGCAGTGAAACACGGAGCTTGTTTTGTATTTCGGAACTTGTTCTGTATTTTATGACCTCTTTATTTTGCAGCTGAAATTGGGTGGAACCCCATTTTAAGTTTACAAAGCACCCATAAACCACATATGGGTTAAGTAATTAGTGTTCTTATGGTCCTTAATTTAGACTGTGATAATATTGTTTGTAACATTTGTGATGCGATAAAGCCAAGCTGCTGGTATAATTCTTTCATTCATCTTCTATACCCGCTAATCTCTAACTCACCATAGTTTGCTGTGTAACAATCCAGTATGTGGCTGTGATATAACCTGCATATAAACACCTTTCCTTTGTGCACCTGTGGGCATGTCCTGAATTTCACTTAATATTCCCTTATATACTCATCTCTCCTTATAATTATTCATTCATTTTCTATACCTGCTTATTCCCAAATTTGGGGTCACTGGGGTCTGCTGAAGCCTATCCCAGCACACATAGAGCAAAATGTGGGGGTACACCCTGGACAGGTCGCAAGTCCATCTCAGGGTACCTGTGATGCTGAATTCAGAAAAAACTTCACAACATTAATTTCTAATAATTTTATTTCACCTCCACATTGTAATCAGAAACAGTTGACAAGTTGACAAAACTTCAGTTCAAATTGTCCTTGCAGCTTGTGAACGGGGTCACTGGGGAGTTTACAGGCCAGGGCTAGCTATCAGTGATAAAACTGATATTATTATCAAATAATAAATAAATTATTATTATCACTTTATTGTGGCGACTTTTACAAAGGAGGGCGATATGGTGGCTTAGTGGTAATCAAAAGGTCCTGGGTTCGATTCTCAGGCAGGGGCCTTTCTTTGTGTGCAAACTGTCCACCGTGCACAAGTGGGCTTTCTCCGGTTTCCTCCCACAGTCCAAAAAAATGTCCAAAAAGATGTTAACAAGGTAGAAGTACAAGTATGAAGTTTTCATTAATATATCCTGGGTACTGGTATGATTTAACAATAATAATATTTAATCTGTCCATAGTTTTAATAGGTTTTATTCTTACAATGAGCAACAGATAAATAAACATCCAGCAAACTTTTTAAAGTTCAATAAATTCAGGCAAGAAATTTAGCAATACAGTATATCTAAATATTTGTTTAAAAATTATTAAAACCTATCCTAAAATGTTATTTAATTATAGGACAATAATGATCGCACCCACTGCTCCCCATATTTACTGCTTTGTTACCGTATGTTTGTTTATGCTTTTGTTTATAATTGTGGTTAATGTTGTGAAACAGGTTTATTTTTGTTATGACATATGATATAGCATCCACTCTATCATATTTATATGTATAGCATTTAGTAGACACCTTTAACCAGAGTGAATTACATTTATCTCACTTATACAATTAAGACATAGAGAATTTTACAGAGTCATGCTTAAAACCAACTCGGCCACTTGCACTTGTTTCAATGCCAGCCTCTAAGACATACTGTAATGATAGTCAATACTTTTCATCATACTACAAAGAATTTTAGCATCACATGGTGTAAACCATGCAGATTCATCTTCTCATAGAATAATTAAAAATAAAAAAATCTTTCTAAACTATAAACTAAGCACTAAGATTACTTTTATAGCAAAGAATAATATTCAAATAATAATATTTATTTGTTTATATCTAAAAAGATAACAAAAAAACAAAAAAGAACTATGAAACAACTTAACATTTTAAACTAAGTCTCAATTAACCCAAAAGTGGAAAGCTTTATCAGCACATCTGTATATTTTTCTTTGTAAAGCTTGGCGAGTGTTTAATTTAGGTAGATATTTTACTTGAATTCGGGGTACAATACCTACCCCACTACCGTCCTACCCTCCCCTAAGTGCAAAGACACACTTGCTGATTAGCATTACTAAATTGGCCATCGTGTTTGAATGGATGTGTAATTGTGGTATCGACTCTGGAGTTTCTTTGACCCTGCTAATGGTCTCTGTAAATGCATGAATATGTGTAAAATGTTTAAAATCGCCTGGTTTGCATAACAGCTGGGGCTATTATCACACCCATGCTGTTACAAAGAATCAACGCCCTGACATCCAATCAGCTTATAGGATATTCTGGCACTTTGGTGTAATAATACTATTTTTTTAAAAATCCTTCATACACTTTATTGATAATTTTTTTATCATGATTAAAACAGTCAGTAGTTTAATTTTCAGGATCACCAGCATGGACCATGAAAACAAGGCTTTAAACCCTTGAGATGAATATAAGTCACTTTAAATGGGTACGTCTAACAAATGCCATAAATATGGTAAAATGTTGAAGCTGTATATAAATAATAATGCACATAAGTAGGCTATTACTTGTTTAAAGGTAACTGATGGTAACATTTAACTGCTAAGGCAGAATACATCACATTTCTAGGCATTCACTAAGCCACAATATAATAATATGATAATAGACCAAATATTACCTTCAAAACGAATACTACTGCTACAACACAATTTAATTGGGCTGCTTTTTGACAAACCACTGTTAACTCAGTATAAATTTGTTTCATTTGCATTAATTTGCATAATGCTCTGAGACATTTGCAAACAGGTATCCCCCTGTTTACAGAAGAAACTCTTTGTCATCCCTCTGTCAATCCAAGTGACTGGCTTCAGTGACTGGGTCATTACTTATATATATGTTAAACAATTTTGACAGTTATTGGGCAGCAGTTTCACGGAGCTCCAACAGGCAGTCATTAAAATCCAATGTTACATTATTGGATCATTCAGTAGTGTCAGTGGAAGAGTAGCAGAGTAACGAGCAGAGAGCTAGCACCCGATCCGAACATACTGAGTGCTTTTAATATGCTGCTTTAAAGCAATCTTATTGGATATTGTAAACATTGTCTATAATTATCTAGATTTCAGTGATTCTTGGTTTTTTAATTTATGGTTATGGCCATCTATATATATGGTTATAAAACTTTAAGCTCCCTGGTAATTACTTTGTATGAGCAAAATATTTTTTAAATTATTTAGTTTTTAGGATCTTATTTATGCACACTCCACCAAATTCTGCTAGATTTCTGTGAGACATAATTAACAAATTTTTCCATGTTGGTTAAAAATATTTATGCAGCTTACCTAATGTAGATGTTTTTTGGACTGTGTGAGAAAACATGAGTAAACCCTTATAAGCATGGGGAGAACATGCAAACTACGCACAGAGACTTCTTGTATGTCATGATGTGTACCAGCTCATGGTGCCCTTGCACACAGCCCAAGTGACAGACAATTGTTTGTCTGTCCTGTAGAAATTTTGACATGCTTTCATCATATTTTGATTCCGAATTCAGTCATGATAATAAAAGTTGGTATTTATGTTTTTACTTGATGTCTTTTTTTTCTGTTAGATCTCCGCACTACGCCTGCCCAGAGGTGATAAGGGTGAGTTGACTTAAGTTTCTACTAATGCAACTCTCAAACTGACATGTCCTTCAACCATCTCTCTATTACTTTCTCGGCTCACTCTCTCCTGCTCTATTTCTCCACTTTTTTCTCACAATCCATTCCTTCTCTTTCTTTCTGGCACCTCTTAATAACAGGGAGAGAAGTATGATGGCAGGAAAGCAGATGTGTGGAGCTGTGGCGTCATCCTCTTTGCACTTTTAGTGGTAAGTAAATAAATTAAGTCACCGTTTGCTACTTCAAAAAAAGTTATCTTCCAAATACTCTACTTCTTTTACAACATCTTAATTAAAAAATAGAGGATTATTTTAAATGTCAGCAGGCAGCCTACATGAGCGTAAGAATATCTCCTCTGATTAAATTTAATGATCCAAACAAATGAATATTTTAATTTCCTTCTGTTTGTGTGGGTGTTTCTTATTTAAAATACCAAAAGCACTTTTGTTTTTAAAAAAATATGTGCACTGCTGTATTTGGAACGGTTCTGCATTTTTTCAACATTGAAAAACAAAAGTTTTTTGTTTTTTTATAGTTCATGCAATGCAAGGCTATTGGGCCGGTTTAATTAAGTCGTGTCTCTGATTTGCAATTAAAGAATCTATTGTTGCTTGGTCAGTTTTCTCTGATTTATTTGCAGGCAGAATCCTACTATTATTTTTCTTAACAGCACATCCCATTCTTTTAATTTTCTACTGAAATAATACAAAAAGCATAAACCATGACCGTACCCTGTTAGGCTGCTCTGTTGCTTTGCAGGCCTGCAAATGTTCTCATAGCCCACATTGCACCAACAGCAGATGCTATACCTTTATTCCAGACATGAATTCCTTCCTCAGCCACTATATTTGCGTTTTTTCTATCAAACTTATATTCACCAAACATAACAATCCGTCTTCCTTCAGAACAAAAGAGTTTTTTTCTCTGTCCATGATGTACTAGAATGTTTTGCATTAAAGAGGGAATTGCTTTGTTCTTTTCATCTGCGTTTGTTTTAGTGCCAGTGGCCGCTAGCTTTTGTCTGATTACATCATCTGTTACACAGCCTGGTGTCTGTCACATCTATGTGTCATGCACATCATTTGACAAAAGCAGCACTCTTTGTTGGGTCAGGGGCTATGCTGAAATAAAAAGAAATAATTCAGTGGGAAACCAAGCTAACTGTTCAATGCATTGTTGTTTGACACTCAAGTTGGTTAGTATGTCTAAGACACATTTAGTGTCTTTTCAGTGTTTCACTGAGTATATTTTACATGTTGTACAGTTTGTACATGGTTTACTTCCATTGTTTGCGATGTTGTGTGTGTCAGGGGGCTCTGCCGTTTGACGATGACAACCTGAGAAATCTGCTGGAAAAAGTGAAGCTGGGAGTGTTCCATATGCCTCACTTTATCCCTCCTGACTGCCAGAACCTGCTGCGGGGAATGATTGAAGTGGATGCAGCCAAAAGACTCACGGTTAGTCCACATGCTGTAAATCATCTCTGATTTTTTTTTATTTTACATTGTTTATTTATTTTTTTGTCAATTTGACAGATTATTTAAATTACTACCACTCTAGAAGCTACCCTTCACCAATAACCTATGACTGACTATTAAGAAGAAAAAAGGTAAAGTTAATAAATAAAGTAAAGAGGATGAAAGAAAATCAGAATGCACAGCTTAAAAATATAAGAAAAGTTATCCAAAAAAAGAAAAGCTTTGTTCATCCCAAGCTGGGAAATTTCGTTGTCACAGCAGAAATAAAAAATAGAAATACAAATTGAAAAAAACTTAGAACCTGTGAGTAACAAAAAATGTTTTCTCTAGAAGATGTAAAAACCTCTTAAAGCCAAATTAATGTGGTAAAACATGCAAATCTACATTAAAAAATGTAAAGCAAGAGCAAAAAGTGTTATTCAAATAAAAAAATGTGAAATTAGAGAAAACCCACACAACACGCTGCAATCTGTAAATAAATAATAAAAATACATATTTGTCTTAGAAAAAGCTTTCTCTTTTGTAAATACATATCTTACACATCACCAAAATTGGCAGAAAATCTCATTCAAATATTGCAAATCTTTGCTTTCTTTCATTAATCACAGAAACGCAAAATTCTGGAGGGACTAATACATATTCTAAATATTCTTGTAACCAATAAAATGAAATTAAAAAAATCATAAAAAGCTTGTGACCTGCTGGTGGAGCATTTGAAAATTGTCTATCTATCTATCTGGAATTTAGACAATGACCTAATTAAATTGTGCAAAAAGTAAATTTTAGGTTGAAATGTGTTTTGGGGTAGATTTTTTCAGATGAGCGGGTTTTCCTGTAGATATATAGATATATCTTCTATTTTAAGCCAGTAAACAGGAAATGGATAGTTCTTTCCTCAAATCATTGTGTTCAATCTCAAAATGCAGCACAGTAGGGTTTTATTATAGAAGCAGTGTTTCTTTTTATCATATACACTCCAGACTCACAGGTGGTGACAATACTGAAAACACTTTATACAGTACACAGTCTCAGCAGGATCTTTCCATGCCCAAAAACATACAAACACAAGCTCAATGTGATGCTTCACTGTGTTTATCTTTGTATCTTTCTTCTCTGGGTCTGGGCTTGGTGAGTGCCGTCTCAAGTAATCATCCAGCAAAACGAATGTGATTCAGCGTGACTGAAGATGATTCACATGACAGAATGTCTCTCTGTCTCTACCTTTTCCTTCTGTCTTTCTGACCAAAAGGCCAGAGGGCTTATAAGCTCATCTTAATACCAGCAGTTTAAATTCTCCCTGTCCTTTTTACTTCTAAAGAGGACAATCTAATAGATCTGCTCTAGCTCCTGCGTCAGACCGATCAGAAATAATAGCACTGTGTCAGCCATGTAACTGTCAGCAGTGTTAAATGCTGTGGCTGCTTTCTGGTTTGTCAGTTACTGAACCAAACTGTGACTAAAAGCTAATACCCAGTATCAACCAATTAATCTTTAATTGTGCAACTGACACACAGATTTCACCATGGGCACTTGTTTAATGCTATATTTTTAATATATTTATATTGAAAAAGCAAATGTATTGTTTATTAACTTCACAGTAATTATGTATTAGCTAATTAGCAACTCACTGTACAGATGCTGCTTGAAGCCAAAAGACCTTTTCACAGAAGTGAATGAGTTAGCTGTTTCCATATTAGAAACCATGCTGGACAAATGAATTATACTATTCAAGGATTGTATCTGCATCCTTAAAAAAAGATACAATTTGTGACATATAATAGTTAGCAAGTAAGTTAGGGAGTAAGTAAAGAAAATCGCCCAAACCAATATATCTGTCAGGCTCCAGTCCATATCATGGACTCCAGTCATATATCGAGAATCCATTGTCTATTCAATCCTCTGTAGCAAGGATTAGATAAACCAGTGTGACAGACATTCATCTTTAATCAGAAATATCAGAAACAGTTCATGAGTTCAGAGCATAAGTACTATGTTTTAATCTGTCTAATGTAGATAATTTCCTAGGTAGGGATAAGGCTGTAAAATCGTAGAACAATGTACAGACATGGGAAAACATGAGACACAAATGAAATTTTTGGCAAGGCACATTCTACTTTACTTCTACTTCTACTGTTGCTTAATTCCTTTATCTTAATTCAGAACTCAGATGTTGATGAGGAAATCCCATGCAGGAGGGGAAAAGCCCCATCCTCTAATGTGTTTACATTGATAGCAGTGCATTTCCATAATGTTCCCCCAATGAAGCTGATGAATTATAGTACTATGGATACCTCGTCAGACTCCTGCTGTTTTATAATCAGCTCATACCAGCATCTCATGGCCTGAACACAGAAGAAAACCCCACCTTTATCACTTGGTTTCATCGGATTCGATTAACGGATCATATTTCTACCCTGTTGTCATTAAGTCAAGGCTCCTGGTTGAAACTTAACACATTTATTACCCATGTGAGTTTGTGCAGTAGTGCTTGTGATTGTCCAGTCGGCGTGCTCCAAATTCCTGTAGCGTTAACATTAAACATCTAAAGGCTGAAATGCTGAAGGGAATAAAACCACCAGAAAAACAGCTTTACAACATAAAATGATTTCAGCCATTTGGTTTCTAATGTGATTGCCAGTAACATATTAGCTATGTCAATATAATTTATAAATGTTTGCTGGATGTAAATTACTGAAGATTTAATTGACTTTTCTTTTATTACAGTTAGAACAGATACAGAAGCACACATGGTACATGTAAGTATGAAACAATCTTATTTGTGTTCGTGTGTGTGTGTGTGTGTGTGTGTGTGTGTGTGTGTGTTTGTGTGTGTGTTCATA
>JAOTQW010000029.1:5090826-5103330 GCA_026260075.1 Sisor rabdophorus | reverse complement strand
GCTGGGATAGGCTCCAGCAGACCCCTGTGACCCCGGGTTTGGGAATAAGCGGGTAAAGAAGATGAATGAATGAATAAATGAATGAACATGAAGAGAAAATATCACAAAGTTTTAGGCTACACCAACAGCACAATACTGTATGCAAAGATGACTTATGCTGCCATCTGTTGGCGTCTTAAAACCTTTTATATTAGTAAAACTTATGACTATTATTTATTAATATACTCTATTTAATATATATTTCTTAGGGTTATCAAGACTAAACCTATGTGGAAGTGACAGTGGTTAAGGCTTTGGACCATGAAGATCATGGGTTCAGTTCCCAGGATCTTCAAGATACTGCTGCCCTTAACGCTCAGCTGCTCAAATGGATAAATAGGATAAATTTCAATCACCTCAAAAAAAGTTATCTGCTAACTGCTGTAAATGTTACCAAGAACATTACACATGTTACATATGTTACTAAAAAAATAATAAGAAAATCTAAATTCTGTTGTACTGAAGTTCTCTAGATATGTTAGAAACCACTAGACTAAACGAGAGACTACTACTAAATAAATGTTTCCATGCAGAAAAACCACTTAAGTCCTGTTTAGATGTAAAAAGATTTACAGGAAGTTATAGGATACTGAGCTTTAAGATTTGAATCCAGTCTGAATCTGCCATGTTTTGGTTAAAATGTTCTATTATATGTTTTTTTGTTCGGTAGAGGGCAGCATCATAGCTTAGTGGTTAGCACTGTTGTCTGACAGCCCAGATTTGCCTATGTGGAGTTTGCATGTTCTTTTCACTAAGACCATTGGGCTACTTTGTGTACTGCAGTTTTCTTTTCACAGTACAAAAACTTAAAAAATGCCCAAAGAGTGAGTGTGAGTGTGTGTGTTCTCTACAGAGCTCACATGTAAAACACAAACTGCAGCTTATTTATTCATTCATCTTCTATACTTGCTTTACCAATCACCAATCAACCTAAAATACATGTTTTTAGACTTTTGGAGAAAACCGAAGTACCCGGGTTAAAACCATGCAGGCGCTGGAAAAGCATGCTGATAGAACTCCACACAAAAGGACCCCTTGCCCTAGAATCGAATCTGGGACCTTCTTGCTGTGAGGCAGACGTGCTAACCACTACGCCATAAGCATACCACTCGTCGTGTTCACATAGGCTTTAACCCTAATTTTAAATGCATTATACTTTTAGTAAAGCGGTTTAATCGTAGACTAAGGTTACTAAGAATATGCAGTTAAGTATCTTCCCTTTGTGACCAGGGATTTTTTTTCCTTTAGGGTTTTCTACCACTTATATAAAAACATGCCAGTAATTTGTTTAAATACTGATGGTATGAAGCTGGTGCATGTTCATCTTGTGCATGGAAAACACAAACGACCCATTATTATTGTTGTTATTACTTTGGTGTCGTTATTTACAGCAAGGCCCCTTACATTTATTGTATACCACAACATTCCCCTGTTATGCATGGTATTTGTTGTGGTAGTTAATATTGTTGCCATCGGCTAAAGAAAACACAAATGTGTGCAAATACAGGCATGAGTATTGGTTGAAATTAACAAATGTGCACCACAACCCACAAGTAGTCTTTGGTTTGGGCTCCGTCACTTTTTCCCAGTCTAATTACTAAAAATAACCTTATCAGTAGTTTACACTGCACTGTAGAAACATCAATTTTTTGTAAAATACAAATATACATAAGCATGCTTTGGGGGTCGGCTGAAAGTCAGTATAATGCTCCTGGAAAGGTCAGTTTTCTTGATGATGATGCAGTTGCATGATACAGAAAAATGGAGATAAAAGCTGCACTGATGACAAAGTTTATTAGGCCCTGCATTCAAACAGGAATAAATATGATGACTTTTATTTTTATTTCATTCCGACAAGATGGTAGAAATGTTTTAAGCCTTATGGCTAACTCCAGTTCCTCCTCAGGAACAAAATATTTTTCAAAATGCTTTAGAATCCTTTTATAACATTTGCACTGATGCTAGTGTGTAATCTGACATTTCAGACAGTATTACACCACTAGCAGGTGGCAGCATTAACCAGCAGTAGCATACTTCGGTAGCCTCTTTTTTCAGCTCACTTGTGTATTTGCAGTTCAAAGAGACAAAAAAAATATGAAAGCTAAAATTGAAAATGAGAAAAAAAGAATCTGGGCAAGAATTTATGGACTTTGTTTATCCCTGCCCTCCATTTATTTCACACTTGAAGATTGGTAAGCTGCCTAGAGGTGGAGCATGCACAGTCAGTGCTTAAGAGCGTGTGATCCGCTATGGTCTGGCAATATTTAATAAAGATGGCCAGACATGAAGTCCTCAAGGCTTAGGCCCCACTGCTGCTGCTGAGCCAGAATATGTTTTTCTAATTAACCTTAGTAAAGGAGTATGAGACAGGCCTAGCCTTATCATGCTTCCCAAAGTAAAGTTCAAGGACAATCATTCTCCCTAAGATGGTCCCTGAAAATAGGTCTTGGCGGCTTTGGGAAGTTATACGACAGTACACAGTAAACAGGGTATATTTGCAGAGCATCTTGTCCCTTACATGAGAATCTTGTCCCTCATTTCTCTTGATTCAACAGGGTTCTCTGGTCCAGTTTGGCCACTTAGCAGGTTCCGGTCATAAAACACATATTGGTGACTTGCTTACAGAAGGTTGCAATAGAAAAAAAATTTTCACCAAGTGCAGTCAGGCTTTTGCAGCTGATATTTCATTATTTTAAAGACAGAAACTAGCAAGCCTGTTGCACTAAATGTGAGCTAACCCATACCAATACAATGCTTGTGTATAAAGCATTAGATTGGTTGGATTACACATGTGCTTCAGAGCAAGGTTATAACAGAGCATTTCTAATGCATTTTGACGCATGTCTTGTCCCCTAGGAGACCTGTAATAACATACAAGACTGTGTGTGTTTGTGTGTGTATAATAAAGAGACTGTGTGTTTCTAAGGCAAAGGTTTTTTAGACTTTATAGGTGCCTGACTTGCATACAGACCAAGCTCATTTGTAGGTGACTCTTTATGTGTATGTATGTATGTATGTATGTATGTATGTATGTATGTATGTATGTATGTATGTAAGACAGAGCGATAGAGTTTAATGAGTACAAGGCTGAACATTTTTCATTTATCTTGTCACCTCTTTCTCATTGTGTCCTTTTTGTGACCCACATTGTTCATTTGTTTGTTTTTCTCTCTCTTTTTATGTCTGTGTCTCTCTTTCTCTTACTCTTTCTGTCGTTCTTCTCTTCCCGGTATGTACCCAGGCAGCCCGTTGACTAGCTTCTTTGACGTAATTAAACAGCTCTTTTCAGACGAGAAGTCCGGGCAGGTATCACAGCCCCCAGGCACGCCCAAGCACGGGGCCAGCACCACGAAACACGACTCAAATGCATCGAAGAGCAAAGACAAAACCATGGTGTCACCTTCAGTCGGGACACAGGACCAACCTTAAAACCAGGAGAGTTAGTAACCTACCGGTTTTTTTAGTTCACTCATTTATTTATGAATAAATCTTTACAAAGCGGTCAACTTAAAGTCGATCGAAAACTTTAGTAAACATTTGTACCTCGGGTTGATTCCGGCAGCCGCACATCGACACCAGGCACATTCATTTTTCAGAATGTTTTATCCATTTCTTGCAATGAAGTTTCCTGTTTGTCTGTTTCGTTCTTGTGATGCCTTTTGCACATTTCTGCTGCCAGGGATTATCCAGAAAACATGTTAAAACCTGACTGCTGCTCCCGCCTGAGATTCATGTACAGTATGTTGATGACATTACACAGCAAGTACAAGCTACGGATGGATGCTCTCCAACACCATCGCACAGAAACAGCGTAATTTGTACATCTTACACCCTCTTTTCTCTTACTTTGAGCCACAGACTTGACAAACGCCTTAAAAATTCTACCCCACAAATGTTGGATTTCATATTTCCTTAACTCTATTATATAATCTATTGCCGGTTGTTTATCCCATACACACACACACACACACACACACACACACAACACACTGAGATGAAGAATCAGCCGGTAAAGTGGACATTAAGGTGTTGGATGAGCAGCCCTCACAGACTTTCATTGGATTGATATTCTTTTTTCAATGTAGTGCTTCTTTATGAATAACAGAATGGAACTATTTTATGAACTCTGTGTTATTGCTGTACAAGATTTTCAAATCTTATGTGAAAAATTAATATGGCCGAGCCTATTCCAGGTGTTTTGGGATGGGATCTGAAAGGGGAAGGGGAAATTGACTCTATTCCGGTGTACAGCCTGTATACAATATGTCCATCCCATAAACCTTGTCTAGTCGTGACTCTGCTTGGACTGATTGTGCTGCATTTTTTTCCCCTTCATATCTTGATGAAATATTTTGTCACCTTCGAATGAAATAATGCATACTAATTTACTTTTGATGTCAATTTTGCATTTTTGAGAAGAAAAAAAATTTAACTTTTTGGAGAAGCATCTGCAGGTTTCAGAGAACTTTGGCCATAATTGTGTATAATTTTATAACTTATTTATTGTCGTGTTTTATTTGTTCTTGTTCTTATTGTTTGTTAATTTATGCAGCTGGGACTATTTATAAACCAAAATTTTGGGTAGTTTAGTGTTCGTATCAGAGCTGTTTTTTTCTGTTGTTGTCCTTTGTTGTTTGTTAGGATTTATTGAAATTTTTGTGAACAAAGCACTTTCTGTTTTCTGTTTATAGTATATGTTAAATTATTTACCAGTATTTTAAGAATGTAGACTAGCCTCCATGCCGGATGGGGCGGGTATAATGTTATGAATTCTTGCTATTTGTCACTTTTTATCTCATATTGTGTGTACGAACAAATTGAAACACTTGAACCATTTGATGTAAATAAGGCTTCTTGAGGCAGCGAGGGGATCGTCCTGCTCATGGCTGTGTTCATGTATTTGCCGTTTGCATGTCAGACATCCGGCTTTTCTCTGCATGATGTTGATGTATATGTTTAATTTGACTTCTCGTGCTCCACCATACCCATTTTCTCCTTTTTTTATTCAATTGTTTTATATTGCATACACTTTTGTTTATTTATTTATGATTTTGTAACATGTACATATCATTTTTGTTTTATATCTTCATGATTTTAGTGAGAGGGTGTGCTGATGTCATAAGCCATCTTTTTAAAGGGTGCATATCACAACTCGGCAAAATTCTGATAAAGAGAAATAAACTAAGCAATACCTATTCTTATCCTTTCTACTTTCTATTTTGAGAGAGAAGGAGAAAACTATAGATGGAGCAGGTGTAAAAAAAAACCCACAAGAAAATAATTTTACCACTGTGAATGAATTAATAACCAACAAAAATAAATCCGTTGAATTCTTTGGATTTGTGCATCATCATCTAAAAAAGCTTGTTTGCAGGTTTTTATTTATTCAAAGTGATTGATACAAGGCAGAATTAAGTTCAAGCATGAGGCTGACGTTAACAAGGGCAGTCCTAGGATTTAAACTACTGAGTTTTCGAGTCAGAGAACCTATTAAACATCGGGAAATCGATCCAAACTTACACTCTGTACAGCTGGATCAAACATTTTCTCAAAGTGTCTCTGTAATCACAGTGACTAAATGATAAGTTAAGGGTTAAATAAAATGACGTATTAAATTCCCAGGAATCTTTTGGCATAATAACTGCTTCTAGCTTTTTAAAGGCACTCAGCTTAAAATCTTCAGGTTTTATGTCCCTTCTCAAGATGTCCACTCTATAATGTAATACAATTTAAATAAAAAATATAAAAAATAATATAGCCAATAAATTAGGTTTTACAAAAGGACCATGGCAACACTTTTATATATTTACAGAATAAAATGCTACAAAAGTTATGTACAGTTTATAATATAGAGGGTGTGAAAGTCAGGCCCAGTAAATATATGCATATCCAAGGGTAAAAGTAAACATGGAACGTATAGGTTGTTGATATCAAATGCAAAATTAAATTTACTTGCAATGGGTTCTGACTTATCTGACACCCTGTGTTTTAATCACAAAAGCATTTTATTTACATTTTGTCCACCAGACAGCACTGTTGCATTAGGCATATCTATTTTCTGGACACTGTTTGTGTCATATTGTAGACCTTTAATTGCATAAATCCTTGCTTTAACTTGTAAGCATGATTTTCAATATTCTGTCCTTTTTCCATTGAAAAGCACAGGATATGTCATAGGACGCTTTCTCAAAAACAAACCTTTCAGTAGATTTAGGCTTGGGACCGACACTAAGTGTTAACCACTTATTGGCTGGTCTGAATTCCTGTCAAACCCCTAGTCTCAGTCTCAGTGAGATTAGCATGCCTAAATGGCTGTCCTCATGTCAGATCATCTTATTCCTATCATCATGAGTTAGAGAAGGAGCGAAGTCTGGCAATCAGCACTTCATGCAGATCCTCTAGCAAATCACTGATCTTAGACTCAAGAAGAAGCTCTTCAAAGTCTTGTCTCTGCAGCATGATGGACATGTTCAGCAGGAAGAAGCTTTGGCAGAAAGCAACAAGTTCCATCGCATCACTCTCCTGTTGCCGAGAAACAACAAAGCAGAGTGATAATGTTAATAATGTAAGAAAATGTACCACCAGTAAGGTTTATTTTGCAGATGCAGATTGAGGTAAGTATTCTCACCAAAGCAGCATGATAGATGGACACAGCGTTGTAGATGGTCATATGCTTAGCACAGTGTATCTCACACACTCTTTTCAGAGCAGTGAGCTGAAAGGAATCCGCCACTGTCAGCAGCTAGATATAAAACAGATGCTCTTAAGTTTAAGATAGCTAAAAATACGTAAATAACCAGTAATAATTGAATAGTAATAATGATAAAAGCTATTGTATATTAGTACAAGTGTTTTAATATAATTTATTTAATTTATATTAGTATCGTACAAGCTGCTGTTGAGGACTGAGACTGAGGTACACACAGTGCGGTAAATCTTCTGACCAATCACATTCAAGAATTTAATAGCACTAAAATATATAATTATCCATTCTTATACAATTATATAAACCATGAAAAAAAAAAATCAAAAATTCATTAATTCATATTCTATACCCTCTTATTCACTAACTTTGGGTCACATAGGTCAGCTGGAGTCTATCCCAGCGCACATAGGACTAAAGGAAAAGGTACACACTGGACAGGCCCCAGTCCATCACAGGGCCACACATAAATGAACAACCACACACACACTCATATCAACCTAATGTACATGCTTTTGGACTGAGGGAGAAAACAGGAAAATCTTGAGTAAACCCACCCAAGCGCAGAATGAACATGCAAACCCAGCACAAAAACACCTTGTGCAGGAATTTAACCTGGGAACTTTCTGTGAGGCAACCATACTAACCACCATGCCACTGTGCCGCCATAATCAACAATTTATAACTAATTAGTTATATCAGATATCTGACTAATCTGAAGTATAAACTTATTTTAAAAATTTAATGATTCATACACGTACTATTAATTACAACTATCTAAATGTTTTCTCACCTCTAACATATCAGACATGGAAGCATCTAGGTTTTCCGCTCCTCCACCATACAAATGAGACATCAGCATCTGAAATACCAAATATAAGCTTTACTAATTTTTTTTTTATTTAATGCTATAACAATCAGGGATTTAATATTTCTTGTTGTGGTACCTGAAATGTGCTGTGCTTGATGTCTGTGATCTCGATGACATGATCTGTACCATTTGATTCATTCATGCTGAGCAATTCTTTAAACCTTAGTTGATACACAAAGAGCAGATGTTTAAATAAAAATTAAAGCAAAAATCATCAGCAAACAATGGTACAGGTTTAGCTTTAATCAGTTACCAACCTCTGTGATGCAGACATGAGAAGAACCCGGTGTGCATAAAACAGCATGCCTTCCACCAGAAACCTCACATCTGACATCTCTGAGTTATTCAGAAAGTGAATGTCTGTCAGAAGGACAACTAGCATGAGATTTGGAATATTTACCATATACTCTATGTCCTGTAAAAAATTGAGGAATCTTAACTGGTCAAAATAACTTTATTTATAGAGTTTGACAAGATACAATTTAAAAATAAATAATACATTTTAAAACAATCAATAGGCATACTGTAAACAAAGTGTTATATTGATTCTCATCAATAAAGTATAAACATGTGTCATTTTCACTGAGATGTTAGAATCTTTATTGATTGGATGAAACAAATAAATGTAGGTGCATAATTCAATAAATCTTTTGACTTTTGTAAAGACACCAAGTGCATTCAACTTTTAGACCTTAAAGAAAGTACTGGAATGGAATGTAAAAACCTGGTTGTGTAACGCAAAAAAAAATTTTCTTAGAATTAGTCTTCAGCTGAAATAGCAGCCTGTGAAGAGATTTTGAGAATGGTCACATTTAGAAGTTAGCATAAAAGCTTTTGAGAGTATGACGGATTTATGTTTCCTTAAATACACAATAATATAATTAATAACAGCTAAATCTTTCAAAAAGCAACTGTTCATATGGATCAGGAGAAAAGCCGTTGAGAAGGTGTCAGTCTACGACTTCAGCTGTAAATATTATCCAGGTGTAAATATTCTCCAGTGTCAGCATTTTGAAACAGTTCCAGCATGGTAGCTGTGCTTACATACTACCAATATAATCTTTTGTATTGCATAATATATTTTTTGCTCTAGATAACTTTATAAGCGATAGAAACATAAAAGCTGTGGATGGTACAACTGTTTATAGCTGCTATTACACGAGTGTTGACAGAAAGTACATTGTTTAAAAAAATAAAAATAAACTGTTAATAACAACTTATGGATACAATGTCAAAGCCAGCCTAAAGCATAAGAGACTAAGCAATATATTTGTAATTTATTTGATGGACTGGCGACCTGCCTATGGTGTGCCCCAGCAGACAGCTGGGGCCCCCAAATTAGAAAATAAGTGGGTATAGAAGATGAATAAGTTAACTAGGTTATACTGTCTGCTGCTATTTAATGAACTTGTTTGATATATAGTATGGGAATAATATAGATATTTTGATTAGTCATACTGTCTGCACCAAGGTTCCCCCTAAATAAAATTCTGCCCACCAAAACCTTGGGCAGGCCCTGGTGTGATGTCATTATTGTACAAGTTGCTGGAACATACGGCAGAAAATGTTTAACAAACAGGCTTTAGCATCATTTTGAGGATGAGGTAAAACGTCTTACCAAGCTGAGCTGCTGACGTGTTCCTCGGTTCTGGAATAGGAGGTAGAGAAGATGAGCCAAAGCAGTGGCTGAAAACATATCCCAGCTTCTCCCGGATCTCTTTATTCTAAAGGGAAAACAGACACTTGGAAACTTACAGCTGGCAAAATTTATTATTATACACACTGTTTAAATAAAAAGGAGAAAAGGACTATTGTTCCACAGGAAGCTATATTTGTTTTTACCAGCTCAAGTATATATCACCTCCTTACAGTGTGATACAGCTCATAAACAGTTTTAATGTGCATCTGGACGTCTTGGCTATGTTTTGGATTTTTTTACCTTGGTGGTGGTGATGAGAGAGAAGAGCAGGGGAAGGCCGTCAGAAATTAGCTCCTCAGAGTGTTTCTCCTCCCAGAAAGAACTGAAGTCGGACAAGAGGGATAGGGTTAGCTTAGTTCTGGACTGAAGCTGTGCGATGTGCAGAGATTCCAACCACATATGCAGTTTCCATGGTACACCTGCAACACACGTGGTAGTAAAAGGTCTCAAATTACATTGCTGTGTTGGTACAAATAGTAAAAATAGGAGAGAAAAACATTAATAATGTGACTGTCTGTATATATTTCGTTTAATCTGCATGCACACACACACACACACACACACACACACACACACACACATATATATATATATATATATAGTTGTTTATCTATCTGCTCATCTTACTGATCTAATTTTTCCGTCTATTTAAATATTTGTAACTTGTATATTTGTTTGCTGTAACTACTGCAATTACTACTTGCTTGTCCTTCTCTTTTGCACTGCCATCTGCCCACCTGTTAAAAAACTGTTCTACACTCTGTTATAGTGTTTGAAGGAAAATAAGAAACTAAGTTATGTGTATATTTTGGAAAGGAAGAAAAAGAATCCCAAGAAATTATTTTAGAAGAAAGTAGAAAATGAAAGTAGGGCTAATATTTCAGAAGAGTGCTCAAAAGAATACACGAGAAGAAATTAACAAGAGGAAAGATTGTCAAAGAGAAGGCAATATTCAGCAAAGATAACAAAATTATTAAGGAAGGATTTTTTTTAAGTTTTGGGCTTGGATTTCCTTAAGGATAAAGAGATTTATAATTCTTGAATCATTTTAGCTCACTGATTTGAGAGTATGCTTACAAACACAAGCACTATATCCCTAAGTGTGTCCACCAGTATTGGCTAAATGGAACCTTCACCAAGCACACATTCCTTTCCTATTTAAGACTTGAGGTTACCATCAGGTGCACTTCCCCAGGAGCACACAATATTACAGAAGCCACAGTGTGCTTTAATGAGATTGTTTTTAATGCACAAGTCACTGTCCAAATGTCCTGTGTGGTGCAAGAACTACACCAGCTCCTCATTCTTCTAAAAGTGAAGCCGAAAAAGAAATTGTTTTTTTTTGGACTAAATTCTTTAAGAAAACTGCTTTATACTTGCCCTCAAAATGAGGTCTGATGACCTGCTTCAGCATAGACTTACTTGGTGCAGGTCTAATAGCAGTGTTACTCAACAATTGTAAAAGTGGTAATCAGTGTGATATCAAAAACAGGCTTAACAGTACTATGACTAAGTGTTATTACTTGAGTCTGTTACACATCTAGATAAATGTCAACCTGTCCTGACTACCAGACTGTCATACTGCCTTCTGTCTGTCAGTCAGTTTCTGCTTCAAGCCATACCGATTGCCCTAAGCTCCATGGTGACATCCAGATAACCATGCTCGGCGCTGTGAAGGCTGGCCTCCTGCAGAGCTCGGATTCGAGCCTTGGTCAGTGGTAGGATGACTCCAGGAGTGTACATTGAGTGATGCTCTGGCCTCTGTACCTCCTCCACTCCTTCTGCCAGGATCTCCTCCAGAGAAAGTACATCCTCCTGCAGCCGCTGAGGCTGGCTCAGCAACTTCCGCAGCACATTCCTTATGTAGATCACAGCATGGGAATTAACAAACGTTTGCATGCCATGCCTTGTGTTGCTGTAAATGCAATAAAATTCTGGACTCCAAATGCATTATTATTTATCTACCTGTGACCATGCGCTGCAGCTTGACTGAAGCAGTTCATATCCTCATACAGTGATGTAAGAGAACTTCCACTGTGCACTCGGAACATAGGGTCAGCACCACGGGACAAAAGCAAGGTGACCATCTCGTAGTTCCCTAAATACAACCAGCATTAGAAACATTGTAGAAGAACAGTAAGTCACATTAAGCTCTGTGCCAGTAGTACCTGCAGCAGATGCCAGTTGAAGCGGTGTCTCTGCTGAGCTCTGGTGTCCGTTTCTGTAATCACGACCCTCCACATCAGCCCCCATATCCAATAGCAGCTAAAACATGAGAATTCATAAGGATCTTAAACGTGATAGTCAACAATGTTTTAATAAACTGCAAAATTGTAGTTGGTGTAATTTAAATTCATGAGAATCCACGGCATACCTGTACCACAGATAACTGTCCATACAGCACAGCAAAAGTCAACGCAACCCAGTGGCGACTGTCAGGGTGAACAGATGGGTGTTTAGGTGAGCAGCTAGGAACCTGCATTGAAGAAAGTTAGCAATATGACATTTTCTTCTGGGGGGGATTTTAAAAAAGAGTATATACCAGGTCCTTTCGATAGTAAGCATCATTCCTTACCCCTAGATCCAGATTAGCACCTGCATGAATGAGCATATGGACCAGAGCTTCATCTCCAGCTGAGCAGGCATACATCAAAGGTGTCATGCCCTAAAAATACACACACGTGCAAAGGGTGAGTGAAGCTTATATTGACTTTATAAAATCAAGAACCACACATAATTGAAAAGTTAAATACCAAAAGATGCTCTACTAATAACTGTATGTCAGATCCTTTAAAAATACTTTTGCATGTACATATTACTCTTCAGAAGACAGTAGCACATTTTTTTGGTAATTTTAATTTTACTAAATTTGTTCTAGTTTAATATTTATAGGTGTGTAGGTATGTGTTGTTCTTGTGCTTGCGTAAGTTTAATGCGGTTACTTTTCCGACAAGGGGCAATGGTTAGCACGGTCTCATCGCAACAAGAAGGTCCTGGGTTCGAATCCCAGGCTGGGGGTCTTTCTGTGCATGTTCTCCCTGTGCTTGCGTGTTTTCCCTTCCACAGTCCAAAAACATGTGCATTAGATTAATTGGTGACTCTAAATTGCCATAGGAGTGAATGTGAATGCGTGTGTTTGTGTGTTTGTGGCCCTGCGATGGACTGGTGATCTGTCCAGGGTGTACCCCCTGC
>JAOTQW010000029.1:5071353-5089670 GCA_026260075.1 Sisor rabdophorus | reverse complement strand
GACCTTCTTGTTGTGAGGCGACGGTGCTAACCACTGCGCCACCGCGCCGCCCTAATCACAAATCCAAGTTAAAATAATGCTTCTTATCATGAAGTTGATGCTAATCAGTCTTATTTTTAGTTACAGCCAAATTTTTCTTCATCTGAACAAAATGAAAATGTGAAAATTAAAGTTTGTCTTTTATATAATTATAGTTCCAACCTGATCATCCATAGTATCTACTCCATCAGGACCAATCAGATGGATGGCCTGACCAATCAGATCTGTGCGTCCACAGTTAAGCATACGAAACCCTAGATCCAGGTTAAATTTGTCTAAAGCAGACTTTGAGTCCAAACGCTTAAAGGAGCTGAAGCAGCACTCTGGCCTTAAAAAGCAAAACAAAGTAAACAGGGTTATTAATATGATGTGGGATGTAGACAATAAAGAATGTAGACAATAAATAATTTTTTTCATACTTAAGCTGTCTGGGTTCACAGTCCAGACCGGGCAGGAGCAACCTGGCCGTCTGTCTTACATCATCGCTGTCCACTAGGAGACTCCGCCGATGCTCAGCATGAACCATCGCAACACGCATCCACTCCATCAGAGGGGGGAGTAATGCAAATGGCCTAGAGGAACAACAGATTTTTATGAAACGCATTGGTGAAGTTGTGTATCCACAGATGATTTGCTTCTGCACTCTTCTCGTGTGGTGTGTTCACTCTGTAAATTCACTTGATCTAAAGTATTGTTTTCTCAGAAATGTGAATTGCTATGCTGATTTTTGCACAAGATCTTTTGGTTTCCTTCCTCATGAAGCCATGCAGGACTGAAACTCAATATGAAGGATTACACCTGTTAAAGTCATCTTTTAGCTTTTACCACCAAGAAAAAACAGTGCACAGCTGTTTCCACATGCTCATTATATGAACCAAAAGATGACATCACAATAAAATCACAAGAATGAAATTTTCTATTATAAACAATTTTATATATAGATATATACTTAAGAGCCTAAACAATTTTCAGTCATTCATTCTTTCATTTACTTTCTGTCCTGTAACACACCTCTCTTTGCTCAAGACCATCCTGGGTGGTTCCAAGTTCGGATTCTCCATGGACTCCATCTGTGGGCTGCGCAGGAAATAGTATAGCGAGTGTAGGGCATCAGGAGACCAGGAAAGCTGCTGCTTTTGGTTGGGGCGACCAGGACTGAGAGCACATCCCCCTGAGAGTAGATGCTGCATGTGTCGCATGGCACGAGATACCAAGTCACCTAAGAACATCAAAACAGAAGGAAGTTTGACTAAATTTAGTCTTGTGATTCCTAACTGTAAGATTCTTCCATAAAAGGGACTTTGTTACTAATATAAAAATGCACATAAAAACTTTTAAAGTATAGTCCCATAATCATGATCTCCAGGAGTTTCCCTTTCTGAGTTATTTAGGAAATTAAAAAATGGGAAATCTGTAATCCTGGTTTTGAAGGAAGAATCAAAAAATGACACCAAATTTTTAAAATATCCTTAGGCTTTTTAAGCCTAATCAGTTCTAGTTCATATATACCTAATCTGATATAAAAACCAAGCCACCTGTAGAAAATCCTTTGCAGTAAGTATTTCATTGTCACCTGCTTATACACATACTGACCATATGAGATTTAATAAAATACCAAACCTGTTCTCCTTTATACGCAAGATTTTTTAAATTCAGCTCATCTATTTCTAGCAGCAAAGTAAAAGATTGTCAGCTATGATGTGACTTACTCAAGCAGAGGAAGGTTAAGGGCCTGTGCTGTGGCTTGAATTCTAGCGAAAGGTGAAAAGTATATATAAATGTGTAATCCAGGTGTTACTTCAGAAACACAATTTAAATGCCTGTAAACTCCAGGCTTGTGTTATTCCCATAAAAAGGATAAGCAAAAGATAAACAGAGGAAGTAAAATATCCTCTTTTTATCATCTGGGTTCAGCATTAAAAAATCAAAAGCCAGGAGAGAACAGTGGCCACATGGAGAAAAAATCACACTGAAGAGAGGAAGAAATTCACAGAAGCATGATCTAATAAACAGGGGCTGATAGTGTCTTTTATAGGAATTGAGCTCTAGGTTTGTGCATTGTTTTAGAAAAGTTTTGGCCAGGCTTTAAATAAAGTTGTGCTCTATAACTGGAAACCCATCTGCTATGAAGGTGCTACTCAGCACTCACTCCTCAATTACCATATCAAACGATCATGGATGAATGATCACTGATAGAGCAACCACAAAGACCTGCTTTTTATCTTTTATAGGCAATGGGTGGGGTGTTAATTTGCAAATTTTTAGCAAACACAAGGCACAAAAGAGGCACTTTTCCTACTCTGGGACCTAACAGAAGATGCTCTTGTAGCAGGAGCACAACTGATGGTGTGTTTTAGACTGCCTGAGGGCTAGACCAAGCACACGTTGCCCTCACCCTAAGCTGTGGGCTGGAAAATAAACACACGACCAGCAGCACAACCACATGTATTACAGTGAAGCAAGTCAAGCACGAGCGACAATGCTAATCACACAAAGAAGCTCTTTTAAAAGAGCCCAGGGGTAACCGGGGCAATAAACAACACATGATCAGAAATAACCTTTAAAAACAAAAATAGTTTTTTTACAAAATGCTCTCTTTTGATAGAAATCAATAATAATATAATATTAATAATATTGTCATTGTACTATCAACTTATTACATACATTATAGGACCAAAAGTATGTAATCTTCGCTCAAAAGTGGGGACTGTTTGGCCCTAAAATTAATCTTTCCCCTGCAAAAATTAACTTGCTAGTAGATTTATATCCAACGAATATATCAGGTAGTTGTAATGATGATGTAAATATAATATACAGCAGCAGAGAATTTGCATTGGGATTAGTAAACTTGAGCAACGTTCTGGTATCTTGATTTAAGACTAGGTGTAGAATTGGACTGGAAAAATGTCAAATGCCCATTTTGCAATAAAAACTCTTTTTTTTTCATTAAAATAAATAAAATATTAGTTTAGGTATTTCTTCCCAGTAGACTAATGATAAACAAGGTTATGAATCTCCCATAACACTAAGAATTTATACACGGATTCATTTGTAATCTTTAAAGGATTTACATCTGTTTGACTTTCAAGCAGGAAGGAAGTTGGACTCACTGAGCTCTGAAATGCTTCCCACACATGTGGCCAGCAAGGCCTGCTCCAGTGTCCGCACCTCCATCTGAACACATGCTTCCCGTCTGTCCTCCGAGCCTGGAGCTTGACCCTTGGCATAAGGACTGAAGTGGGCTGGCAAAGAGAGCTCACCTACATACACAGAGAGCACAATCAGATATGAGAAAGTATACATTTAATATAAATCTGCCAGCAAGGAACACCCCAGGTTAATGATTTAAATTTCCTCTTATCAAGCAAGATGAGAATAGCTTAACAAGCACAACCCAAAATAGCATTGTAACAAATGACATGCATTTATAAATACGAAAGAACTAAAATAAACATCCACAACAGAGCTATTAGAGTAATAACTTGGAATTTCAGATAGATTTAGACTCTATTAGCAATAAGAAAAGGAAGTGCTTTAAAGTTTAGCTGCAATTTTCTTTATAAGGTTTCCTCAGTGAGTGCGAACATGATACACTCCCACATAAGATTCCTTAACATAACTGGAACAATCCGATCTTATGGATAATGATTCATTTATTCATTCATCTTCTATACCCGCTTATTCCTGAACTCGGTGTCATGGTCTGCTGGAGCATATTCCAGAGCACATGAAGCGAAAGGCAGGGGTACAGGTCCCAAGTCCATTGCAGGGCCACAGACACACAACCACACGCACTCACACTCACTTCTATGGGCAATTTTGAATCACCAATTAACCTAATGCACATGTTTTTGGATTGTTGGAGGAAACCGGAGTACAATGAAAACTCCACAGAAAGACCTGGGAATTGAACCCACGACCTACTCGTCGTTAGGCGAATGTGCTAACCACTACATCACCATGTGACCCATTTTTAGTGAATTATTTAACCTATATTCAATAATACGCAGAGTGAAAAAATATAAACTGAATTGTTAGCAATGGACATGTTAGCAAACACGTTTTTATTTTGTTGTGCTACTTTTGTCTTTGGAAAGATAAGACATAACTCAAATATTTGCTATTATCTTTGTCATGGGTTTTTTTCTGGGTAGATCAAGCTCTGCTAACAAAAAAGAAATGATAAACAATAATCAATCTAAATAAACAAATAAATTGCTATAGTGTATTCCAGTTATTGTTGATAAATACATAACACATAAATCCTACACAACTGTTTCACTGGAAAGGGTTAAGCTTAGTAAAACCAGTTTAAAGCTTTAGTCAGCAGGCAATACTACTGTTGAGCTTTGATTATTAAAGCTTCCATTTTAATCCATTCCCATGACTTAGTTTAGCTCCCTGATTTCCACTTAAGCTCTAATAAAGTCAAGATTCTGAGGACAAACTAAATAACAGATGATTGGGTCTGAAACTCAGTACATGTCCACCTTCACTTTCTTACAATTTGCAGGGGATATAAAGCATTAAAAAAAAAGAGAGAAGCTTAGCCTGGCCATAAAGTAGAAATGTTCATTTTTAAGTAAGATAGAAGGCTTTGGGGATTTTTCTTTAACTCCTGATTTAAAATCCATCCAGTTTTTTCCTGGGAATTTTTGTTTAGCAGCTTAAAAAAAACAAACTGGGATAAAGGAATGGATTTAAGTGATTCACCATTTACTCAGGCAATGCTAGGATCACATGGTAGGTAGGGTAAAACGCTATTTGAGATATTCATATATTTCCATTTGAAAATATTTTCTCTACAATAAGTGAGTCAAATCTATAACCTTGAAATAAACCATGTCTAAAATCTGTGCTGGACTTCATAGTGTTATTAGAAAATGCTTAGCATATGTGGACTGATAAATCAGTTTTATAATTGTTCAAGACTCGGAAAATACAACCAGTAAAAATGAAATGTGTACATTCAGAAATACAGGAAGAGTAAAAGAACCGGAAACAGGGGGTTCTATCTGAAATATAGTACAATCTATAAAATCTTCCTGGATACTTTTAAAAGTGCAAACCAAAGCTGGCTTTAATTCTGAGTGACCGCAATGTGCTTAAGATGGCTTTCTTTCACATATGCTTCATATCATGGTCATTAGCTCACAACTTTTTAAATATATAGTATAAATACATCCAGCCTCAAACCAGCACAGCTTCCTTGTGTAGTCGTGTAGCATGCTTAGTCTATACACATAGAAAGGTCAAATGGATTTTCGTGAGCCACAGGGCGTGTTATACAGCTGGGCACGTGGTAAACCCTGAGACTTAAACCCGTCAATCCACACCCATGCTTCACTAGTACATCCAACCTAGTGCCTTTCCCATGACCAACCATTCCTACACTAACAACCCTGAGGCAAGCATGTGCGTCATTAACAGCCACACACACATACACACACCCAAACACAGGGACACACGTCTGGTCTTGTTATATAGGATTGTAAGGGAAGGAAAATGTATGTGTGCTACCACTGTGAGAGGAGATAAGAGCTTGGCAGACTGTTGCACTTGGACCTAACAAATCACACAGACCACTGATGGAAGGCTGGAAAATCTGCTTTAATTAAGCTGCTCAGCACAGCAAGAGAGAGGTATTAAAACTTTATCTAGTAATTAATTACAGAAGAAAGGATGAAAAATTTACTTGGGTAAATAAATCAGCTTAGAGTTTTAAGTTTTTTTCCTTTTGAGGAAAAGTGTTCCAAATCACCAATCACTTTTTTACTGATCCGGTTAGATTCTTCTGGTTCTATTATTTCTCAGGGTATAAGAAAGGTATGCATTACGATTTGGAAGTGGTAACTCTGGGTTAAATGTGAAAGTGCCAATCAGAAGTTTGTAGGTTTAGTTCCCTGCACCACCAATCTGGGCTTTGAACTGCACAGTTACATAAATAAAATAACTCTGGATAAGAGCATCTGCCAAGTAAATTTAAACATCTGTTTTGCCACAAATTTGGTGGAAAAAACGTATCATCATTCGTCAGAATCACAGAGTCAATGACTGACTGTCTTTAAATGACGTGTGTAAACCTGCCTAGTCTGAAACATATGTTTGTTATGGACTCGTAATAACTAAACTTAGCAAATCAGCATTGATGTATTAATCAGTTAGGTAAATGAATTAATCATATATTTTTTTAATTAACCATATGTTTTTTTACCCTTAGTTTAGTAAATATTAGCTACTTTATTGGCAGGCTTCCCTACTGTGTGTTAATGTCTAATCAGTTGCATACTTTTATTTAATAAATTTTATTTGGTTTCTCAATTTACAACAAGCCTTAAAAACATGTTTAAAAACATGTCCATTAAGTTGATTGCCCATTTGCCCAGTTTATTGACTTTAAATTGCCCATAGGAGTGTTAGCCTGCGATAGACTGGAAACCTGTCCAAGGTGTACCCCTCCCTTTTGCCCTCTGTGCGCTAGAATAGGCTCCAGCAGACCCCATGACCCTGAGTTAAGTGGGTATAAAGGATACATTAATGAATTCAGAAAAGGCTATTTATATCTGCATAAATCATAAATTTCATTTTAGCATAGATTTAGAAATGGACAATAGAACAAGATGGACAGGCTACATCAGGCCTGATCACACCACCCTGTTATGGATAATTTGTTATTGGCTGGTTCTATCATGTTCTATTCCTTGTGTAAACTGTACACTGGCAAAAAAGACACAGGACTCTAATTTCTTAATCTCATGTTCAGTAATTGGACATCTTATAACACACTCATTTGCCTGATTTACTAAACCAGAGCTTGCTTAGATTTGAAAGTTTTTCCAAAAATTTACACGTTCTGTAATTGTCTGTGTTTCAAACATTTGCAACAAATTTCCGTGGGTTGTTACTATGTACTGCTGAGAATTGCGGAATTTTTTTACACAGACCCCCCAATACCATTGGACATCTTTTGGGATGAACATGAAGGTAGACTGCACCAAAAAACCTCATCCAATATTAGTGCTTGATTGTGTATATTGTTATAATAATGTAAAAAAATCTCCACATTAAATTTTCACATTCATACCTTAAAATACGGAGGGAGTAGTAGTAGTGCATCTAGGAAATTTTTGCCTGCTAACGATTGACATGCATTCATTCATCTTCTATACCCGCAAAAGGCAGGGTTAAACCCTGGGCAGGTTGCCAGTCCATCGCAGGGCCAGACATGGATACACACACATATACAATCCTATAAGCGATTTGGAAATATAAATCAACCTAATGTACATGTTTTTGGACTGTGGGATAAAACCGGAGAACCCAGAGGACACGCAAACTCTGCAAAGAAAGGAATCGAACCCAGGAACTTCTTGCTGTGAGGTGACTATGCTAACCGCTACACCACCACACTGCCCCTACGTAAACATATAAAATAAAATGATCATGCATTATACTGACTGCCAGTTAAAAATTAAAGCATTTTACATTTTCCGAACCATATCCACTAAAACCTCTGGTCCAAAATGCTAATGCATATCTTGCATCTGTCGTCAAGTTCCACTTTTAGTTAATTCTGCCCATTTTTATTTCTTATGAGCAAACTGGGTTTTTCATGTCTTATCATTTAAAGAATCAACCAGACATATAAAAAGCTAAAGCCCAAAAAGGGGAAAAATGTAGAAACTATGTCTTGATGTAGAAACTATATAAACTAATCATTGTAATTTATTTGTGATAAAGGTCGAACACTGATTCCGTCCAACCCATTTTCAAAGAACGTCAATGTTTGTGCAAAGGCTTATTTTATTCAGGTGTTGTGAAAGAGCTTATTATTTACAGAAGCCTGAAAAACTTCAGTCAAACCCCGCAGCCACCCTTATTGGCCTAAATATGAATAATGATTTTACCAGTTTTCCTTTTCTGAGTAGCACAGTGTGAAAACAGTAAACTCCGTGGTACAAGCATGCCATTCTAAGCAGGGCACAATGGTGCGAGTGTGCTGAACAGGTAAACTCAATCTGTACTTGTGTTGCATGTTTCCAAGCAATGTGTGAATATGAACATAGAGGTTGGGTTGCTTAGTTTAAAGGATTTTACTGAGCAGAACTGGAAAATTTTCGATCAAAATGCATCAACTACAGAAACAACTAAACATGCAACAAAATAGAATTTTTATGTAAGGAACACCATTCGAAAGGGTTAAAGTATGACACCACTTTAGGCCTTACTGCCCTGTCATTGATCATTGATCTTATTCTTACATTGATTTTTCTTTATTTCTTATTTTAAGTTTGCAAACTGACCAAGTGACATGTAAGACAAACTGGGGGTTTATGGCATCCAAAGAAAAAGGCAGTAAGAATAAACCCCATTTAAACCTTTGCAACCTACAGTATTGACACTCTTCAATGACAGCAAAAGTAGTTCAAACTCGCAGCCTAGAACTTGGCAGATAAGTAAAGCACCACAGCCAAACATTCCTTCTCTTTAAATTCCACTCAAAAATGACAAAAGAGAACCACAAGTGGCTAAGTATCACTTCCTCAGATTCAAGATCTGCCGCTCTAAAGCACAGTGAGTCACTTTTAATAAAAGCAGACTTATATTTTTTCTCAATTATTGCTTTTTTTGCCATATCTGAAAATGTAATTGAAGTTCCTAATCAGGCCGCAAAATTTTTCCCTAATGATACAATTTCTTAAACATTATCCATCATACTTTCACTAGCTCACAGGGTAAGCTGACAGATGGTTTAAGACTATTAAGCATCTGATTTTGAAACGTTAATCAAGACATTTACATTTACAGCATTTGGCAGACGCCCTTATCCAAGAGCGACTTACAACTGAGCAATTGGGGTTAGGGGCCTTGCTCAGGAACCCACAGTGGTGGCTTGATGGTGCTGGGAATCAAACCCCGGTCTTGCTGGTATCAGACCAACATCTTAACCACTAGGCCACCCCTTCCCCTCCAAGACTTCTTCCTCCAAAACACACTGTTAGAGACGTCATCTAATTCTTAACACTGCTGGACAGGTATGGAATAGAGAATGGAATAAGACCCATATCCCAAATTAAGGTTTTACTTACTGGCCAGATGTTTGTAGACACTTTACCAGAATTTAAAGTGCATCTTCTGATAAACCTCACCATCTAAAAAACTTGAAAAAATGTGAATTTAATTATTGCATCAAATGAAGTTGTTGTTTTTGTTTGGGCATGTCAAATGTGTCAACCTTCCTGACACAACTGTTACTCGTGCACTTTAAGGCAAAGTTCACAGACGAACAATGTCACAATGCTGGTACTGATTTGCAGATCTCTGATCAAATGCTGTCTCCTTACTAAATACATAACTTATATGATTAATAGTCAATTATGTGTCAGTATTTAAAAATGTATAGTTTGGCTCCATTCTTACAAAATCTGGGTGGTACACTTCCCCATCAGTGGCTGATTAACCCTGTTTAACATTTATTAGTTGTTAAGACTCAGAGGAAGTCACTTAAGTGTTACTCTCCCATGTGTACTCGAAGTGTGTGTGTGCACGCTCGCGATTCACTGCATGCATAAAAAAATTTGGTGGCTTGCAATGTTTATGACGCACCTGTGGTTTGGTTTAAGCGCTCCTGAGTAATGAGGTATAAAAGCCAAAGGCCACAAAAGCTGGAATTATTTTAGGGAGGTCAGGAATGGATTTAATGAACTGGTAATATCCATTTTATTATTAATGAGCTGTCTGCAGCCTTTTTTGACAAACATTTACACTCAAAAAGGGAGTATTTTTTGCAGTTCCAATAGACAATTAAAATTCATTATAATGAATAATGTGGTCATTTTTTAGTGCTTAGGTTCTTTAGGATAGAAATAAGATACACTCTAGTATGTTTACTGGCTTTGACGTTATACACCCTTCACTACAGCCAGGTAATAAGTGTCAGCTTATTTGTTTGTTTCTTTTATGCCACATTGTTATAAATATTGTCATAAATATCCATTAGAAATGTTATAATAAATGGTCCTGATCATAATTTAATGCTATGATCTTTTGGCTGGTCGTAGTGTGCTAAACAACTTGGTGTACTGAAATGTTCTAAACAACTTGGCAGCATCCTATACAACTTGTTGGTTCAAAGTGTCCTAAATAACTTGGCGGTCTTTTGGGAAAAATTACGAACTACGAAGTTTATAATAGAAAGTTTAATGTCGAGACACTACAAAATATCTATCGAACAGCTGAGTAAGCATATAAATACGTAGAGGAACATGTTACACAAAGAGTGCTACTTCTATGGACTCCAAGCCTATATTTAGGCTTCATCACACCTCTTTGAACCAGGTGGCATTTGTTTCTAGTTTGCCATGTAAAAAGGTGATGAAGGTCAATAACTGGAAGACCAGCTGTCACTGTGAACTGCTTTTTCCTCACCCTGATCGGGCTGTAACATTTGTCCAGGTCAGCTGGTACAAAGCACAAACAAAGCATCTAATTAAAAACAAAACAGCCTAATGATAGTCAGTAATAGATATGAGCAAAAAATTTATCTGTTACAGTGAATATATAATTAATATTGACATTATATAGCACTTTTATAAGTAATTTTCACTAAAAATAAGTTAGTAAAAGTGTTTTTTAAAAAAATGCAGAAACTTAAACCATTTGTAGCAAAGCGCTAAGAAAATGGTCAGTGTTTGTAAAAGACTTTGAGGGTAATTAAGCAGGAATGATTAAGGTTTAACACACCTAACAAATCCCTGTTTTCCACCACTAATGCTGGTTCCCACCACTAAACCAGTCAGGCCAATGGGGCCACATCGACTGTAACCCCTAATTTTCCCCACTCATTTGCAAATATATGGTTAGCTTTTACTGTGAAACCTACAGAAGCTGTGTTTATCACCGGGGATCACAACTTCCTTTAAGCCATAGTTCAGACAAACAATTAGATCCCAGCCGCAGGGCATACTTACTTACCCGGGGGTTTCCAACATTTCTGATATCATCTGCACTCTTCTGGAATTTTGGTGTGGTTTGTCACGGTTCGGATTTTTAATAAACTCTTCCGACTATTAGATGTGAGACCCTGCGTTGTACTCTATAATGACTTCCTAGACTCTCTGTAGCATACAGAAGCAACTAACTTGCTATCTAGAATGTGACATAGCTGAAGAGAAGTGACTTGACTAATGAGATGAACAGATGCATCTTGGCCCTCAGTGGTTTTAGAGAAATGTCTTGGTGAAACCTCAACCTTAGTCAATTTTCCAATTTGGGGGTGAAATCCTTTTTTTTTTTTTTTTTTTATAATAGTGCACATACTTCCAGTTTTGGATGGGTGCAATATAGTTCCAGATGAAACCAATCAATTTCAGACTTTTCCAAACCAGATAGTGTAAATCTGTACAACAAAAATGTGTATGCACTCTAAGATTTTAGACTCCTAGCACAAAGTTACCAAAGTGAATAGCCAAAAAAGAGAGAAAAAATTTAATGCAAAGAAAATAAGTGGAAATGTCATTTTATAACTTAACTGTGAACCTTTCAAACCTTTACAATAAAAAAATTAACTGCTCTAATAACTAAATTAATAAGGTGCCAAAAAGACAGGGATATTGACTGTTGTTCAATAAACTGAATGAACAAGACTGTAGAATATCTTGCATACTAGAAAATGGGGCCCATTCTGTTACAGGAGTCGAGGAGGTCACTCAGGTTTTAAACACTTCCAGATGTGGGCCTGTTCAGTGTAGGAGAGAGCTGCTTTTGTATGAACAAGAGTGTGCCAACCGTGAGCCTGCATGTCTCAATCTGTTCTTTATAAGCAGTGCGGCCACTAATCAACCACTAGTAATTGGTTTGGTGTTTGTCCATATGCATGGTAGAAAAGACAAACACAATAAAAATGAGATGTATTTCTGTGTACACCTTTTTTCATATATTCCTGATGTTTAAAGCAATGAAAATAAGTTAACTTAGTTATTGATTCATTTATAGATAAACTTATTCTGTAGTATATAAATGAGGTGAATGTCTTACCGATCTGTAGATTAATTTTAATTATTTAATTACACTGAAAGCAAGTATGTGTAATTGAATAATTTTTTTTCTTAGAGGTATAACAAAACTACGTTAACCAAGAGTAACAAGAACTTTACATTTCTAATTTGTTTAAGTGAAGTAATTAATGTTCGACAGTAGCAGTGTCCACATGTATGTCCCAGAGCAGTAAAAGCACAGTTTGATATATTTATTAATTTTATTAATTCAGGCCTCTTTCACTCGCCACTTTTTGCCATCCTTACAGCTTGGCACTGAGACTGCGGGACTGAACAATGGGCTTTTGTGTTCCTGTTTCCTGTTCAGTGAATTTTTAAATGTAAAATTATTAAATAAATCTCATCTGTTGCTAGACTCAATGTGTAATTCCTTTCCACCTCATCCTTTAGTGAAGAGAATGACAAAGAACCACCAAAAACTGGAGATTATGCATACATTAACTGTTTTTGAAGTAAATCAGTAACATTAACATTGTTATTGCGTGATGGGCTCAACAAGCTGTCAACTCCACTAACAGAGTTGACTAAAGTCAACGGTTCAAAACTGTTTACCATCATACACCTATTAAAACCATGCAAGTATGGGGAGAATACGCAAACTCTGCACAGAAATAGCTCTTGCCCGGGAATCAAACCCTTGCTGTGGGGTTACGGTGCTAACCACTACGCCACCACGCTGCCCCTATCATGATCTCCTATTTTATATTATTAAATGTGTTTTTTGTTTACTGGGAATTTTTATTAGTCACATTTACCTGTCAACAGTTTTAAATACTGAGAACCTTGTAACACAAAAGAAAACTGCTTAGGTTATGCAAATAATGGAAGTAGTGGCGCAGTGGCTAAAGTGCTTTGTACTGATAATCGGAAGATCATTTTTGATTTCCAGCATAAGGTTACCACTGCTGGCCCTGAGCACGGCCTATGACACCCAATTACTCGGTTTTGTGAAATAGAAATTTAAGTGAGTGCCTGCCAAATGCAGGAACAGATTGAACTTTGAGTTTGGTTAATTAGTGCACATTTTCTCCTTACCGTTGGCGTTTTTCCCGCAGATTAGATGCTCATAGCACTGCAGGAGTCCGTATAGCTCAGGGTCGGTATTCAGTGCTGCTTCCAGGGCGTCTGCTGGCACCGGACACCCAAAACTACCCACTTCACACGCTGTCAGCACTCTGGCACCGACTTCCTCCATCAGCGTCTCCATGCAAGAGGCTAAGCAAATGGCTGCGTGCTCGTGGACGCGCACAGATACCCGAGTGTCCACCATCCAGCGGAAGAATTGTCCCACGGACAGGATGAGACCGCAGCGCGATGACTTGCCCCGGCGCAGTAGTTCTCCTGTACTCATGCTGTACAGGGACATGGCGCGCGCTGCGGCCGATACGCACGCGTTAGCGAGTGGCCAGCTGAGCACGACCCGCGTAGCGGTTTGCACCTCGTAGCGCGTGCACCTGCAGCGCAGCACACTTAGTCTCTGCGCTTCGCGCGCAACGCGCAAAAGCGGCCGGCGCAGCAATTTGCACAGAGCGCTTACGACGTCGCGCGTAAAAGGCGAAGGCTCTTGGTCTCCTGAGACTTTGCGCAGCACGCAATCCACCTCATCTTCCGTCCACGGGAATTCTTCAAGATCCGGCAACCGCGGGCATCTGAAGTAGATGTCCTCCGGGTCCTCTGGTACAGTGTTCACCGAGTCCCAGCTGTCGTTGCGGCTGTTAGTGGAGGCGGAGCGGTGGCACCGGTTTGCCCGGTAAACGGCGGAGGTGAACTGAGAGATGGATTTAGAGGATGAGAGGCTGAGCGAGTGATAGGAGTCTCCCGCTCCGTATCCCGAATCTAACGTCAAATCCTCCAGAGTCTTCAGGTTAACACTGCTTAAGGTGGCCATTGCGGTACAGATGTGTATCGAAAGATGTTCTTATTTTCTCCTGAATCGGCAGTACTAACGCCGGATTTAACGTGTATCCATCTGCTGCCCGCGCTACAGCTGTGCGCAAGCGCTGAACGTTGGAGTGCTTTTAGAAAAGTCGTACTGAAGCAACAGCTGAGAAGTTTGCTGTGTTAAAGTCAGCTGAGGGGCTTCTGTCAGCCAATCAGCCGAATCGTTTCTCCCAACCAATCCGACTGCAAATCCGATGCGTCACAAAAAGGCACATACACGCAAAGTTTCATTTTAATTCGTATGACCGGGACATACAGTAGTATCAAGGATTAATGAACACTCCCTTTCGTTGCAGGAAGATTTACAAGTGTCCATCTTTTCATTTTTTTTCCTTGAAAGGTTTAAATCCAAAACCCTCGATGCTCTACTATACCTTCATTTCTCATGTCATACTTTTGGAACACGAGAAAGAGACACGTGATTCAGGCCTTTACATTTACAGCATTTGCTGGTGTCCTCATCCAGAGCGACTTATATTAAACTACTTTATACAACTGAGCTTGGTGTTAAGGGCCTTGTTCAGGGGCCCAGGGGTGGTAACATTTGGTTCAAAATCCAACACAACAAGAAGGTCCTGGGTTCGAATCCTTGGCTTGGGGTCTTTCTGTCCATTTTGCATGTTCTTTCCTCCGAGTACTCCGGTTTCCTCCCACAGTCCAAAAACATGTGTATTAGGTTGATTATTGATTCTAAATTGCCCATAGGAGTGAATGTGAGTGTGTGTAGTTTTGTGTGTGGCCCTATGATGGACTAGCGACCTGTCCAAGGTGTACCCCCCTGCCTTTCGCCCTATGTGCGATGAGATAGGCTTCAGCAGACCCATGAATAAGCTGGTATAGAAGATGAATGAATGAAACCTACCCATGCAAGCGCGGGATGAACACAGACCACCCCCTGCCTGAGACCTTCTTGCTGTAAGGCAACCGTGCTAACCACTACCCCACCACGAAACCCACAAAGCCCATGAAAGTCTTTTGTAATTAGTTAATTTCCACCACTCTTTATGGGTAAAATATTTATTTTTGTAAAGATATGGAAATATAGTAAAGTATTTAAGGGTTTAATTACTAATTAAGCATAAATATACTATATACATAGGTTAAGTGAAGTTAAAAAAAAATCCAGCATTTTGCAGGCTCTGGATCAGTTTATGGATCTCTGTCTCAAGTAAAATTTTGGCTAGAGCATGATCTTGAACTAGCTCATTTGCTAGTGTTCCAGGACTCAGCAAGTAGACACAAATCACATAAAATATCTACAGGAACAATAAAATCTGTTGTTTCTGTAATGTCTGTTTTACTACTGTGAATATACATATTGATAGTATGTATATTCACTACTATAGACAGGCTGAACAATCATAGGGTTAAGTTTAATCCAAAAAAACACTAAAACATGGGAGGTGGGTGAATAATAAAAAAATTCTAGTAAATTTGACAAAGCTAAACAATGTTATTTAATATTCATAAATACTCATTCATTTATTTTGTAACTCACGGGGGTTCTCCTGGAGCCTATTTCAGCGTATTAATTAATAAAAGGTAGAGGTAAACCTTGGACAGGTCACCAGTCCATCGCAGGGCCACACACAGACTGGGAGGGAACTGGAATAAACCCAAGCAAGCACGGAAAGACCCCTTGCCCAGAAATTAAACCCTTCTTGCTGTGAGGCAGCCATGCTAACCACTATTGAATGATGATATCGAAAAAAAAAATTCTTCTAAAGTTCTTTTTCACTAGTTCTGCTTTTACACTGCACCATAGGTACTGGAGGTCTTTTATTTTAGAAATAAATTATTTTAACAAAGGTTTGTATTGAGTCAACCCCTTGTGCAGAGATTTAATATCACTTCAAACAAAATCCAGTTATTCCTCTATTTATTCTTGAAAGCAAGAAAATAAAAGAATAGGAAATGCATTAACATACTTGACATACTCTACAAAACAATTTCACAGAAATTATCTGTTAAACATGGCATCAGTGATCTAACTTTTTTTTTAACGGTAAGTCTTTTGGAAATAATACATTTCTTTAAATACATGGGCATCATCCTAGCAGTTTGACATATTTCTGAAGATACAAACCTCATCAGTGTGCTGGGGTGGACCAATTATTTTAAGAAGTGATTGAAGAAAGAGAGAAAAAATATAGGAATATATAGCAAATTTGACACCATTTTTGCCGACACTATTTAAGTGACGTATGTTAGTAAGCACCTTTAAAAATTAAACACACTAGCTACTAATAAACATTATTTAAACCTGAGCACTTTCATGCCATCAAAATCGAATAAACTTAATGTCCAGAACTTGAGTAAGTTCTCTTATGTTCTTCTACTGTATGTTTGAAACACTGAATAGCTATTTTCAGGAGTTCTAAATTCTTTCTTTTCCACTGCAGTTTTCTTTTACCATATGACATCTGTGTCAACCGACCAAGTGTGTTTAAGGCTGTGCTTTTGTTGCACTTTAAGCAGCTTTTGAAACGCTCAAAGCGCTCAAACCTGCTATATCTGATTCAACTCAGGCGACCACAGTGTCCCAGCTGGCTAGCCATGACTTGGTTTCTTTATAGAAGTATTCCACATGCCCCGTTTGGAGTGGTAGTAGTGGTAGAAGTTCCGAAGTCTTAGTCTCTCAACTTCCAATCCATTCTGTAGAACCCTTAGTATAAAAAGCAGAAACGGAGGGAGAGGACATTATATATCTTTTGTGGTACACAACTCAAGATTATCTTAGTTAATCTGTATTAGTGGACATCTGTATTAGTTCTTTACAGATAAGAAAAGCATACACTTTTAAACATGGAACACAATTATTTGAGGAGCAGTGCAGTGGTGTAGTTGTTGCAGCATTACAGCATAAAAGTTCTGGGTTCAATTCCCAGCCAGGGGAATTAAATTTAAACTGTCCACAGGAAAGTGTGTGTGCACAGCCCTGTGATAAACTGACAACCTGTCAAGGGTGTACCCCTGTCTTTTAACCTATGCGCACTGAGATATGCTACAGCACACCTCGTGCGGATACAGAAGATAAATAAATGAAATGAATATTATTTGAGCAGCAGTACACAGCACCCCTTTAAGATAATCTTTAAGATGCTAAATGCAAGTGTGACCTCCATTTAATTGCGTATTGCTTGTTTGGTGTTTTAGTAATTTTAGTCTATCACAGGAAACCTGCACACAACAGAGCAGACCATGGATGGGATACCCAATCTTGACAGGGAAAAAATCTACTTGGTATTTAGAAGTAAGGCCTTAAAGCACAAGAAGAACATGCAAACCCCCAGGACCTTCTTGCTGTAAGACGACCATGCTAACCACTATGCTAATTTCTTAATACAAATAATAATTATTAATTAATTGATATTCTCTATACCAACTTATTCACTAATCCGAGTTTACAGGGGTCTGCTAAAACCAATCCCTAAGCCATCATGCTACCTTATTATTTTATTTATATATCTACAAAAAGTCATTGGAGCTAAATTCAAAATTTTTGTGGCCATATTTATCTACCGCCATTATGCCTATTTCATAGTGATATATATAATTCTGAAAAAAACTCCTAGATATTCATTACAATTGAGCAGTTTAATTAAAATGTCTGCAATAGTTTTGTTAAACGAGGTGTCTATTTTTCATTATGGTGCCACCAGCTGACTTGTTATTTTCATCTTCTATACCCACTTATAACCCAATTCAGGGTCACAGGGGTCTGCTGGAGCCTATCCGAGTGCACATAGGGCAAGAGATAAGGGGTACACCCTGAACCGGTTGCCAGTCCATCGCAGGGCAACATACAGACAACCATACACTCACTTTCACTCTTTTGGGCAACTTAGACATCATACATGTTTTTGGACCACGCAAGCGAGAACATGCAAACTCCACACAGAAAGATTGATCTCAGGACCTTTTAGTTGTGAGGTTATGGTGCTAACCACTACGCCGCTCATGCACCAAACCTTTTTTATAAAAGTTCTGGCCCTTACGACGTCTTACATTCCAATATTTAGTTAGTCATGGCGCCACCTGGTGGCAGCAATAATTTGGCATTATAATTGATTATTTACACAAATGCACTCCCTTAGAATTACTCCAATCATTACAAAATAATAAACCTTTCCAAAAAGAATTATTTGCCATCTGGTGAATTTTTAGTATGTGGAATACAATTTAAACAGACTAGTGCCCATTCTGATGTTGAAAACACTCAGTCACTCTTCTCCTTTCGGCTGCTCCCATTTAGGGGTCGCCACAGCGAATCACTTGTCT
>JAOTQW010000029.1:4980493-4995622 GCA_026260075.1 Sisor rabdophorus | reverse complement strand
AAGTTGATGTTTTACCTTTTTATAAATAATGCTATCTAAAATTAACAAAGATCATTTTGTAAATTATCATTTAATAATAAAAATTATCTATTGTTTTTAAAAACATTGTCCTTGCTGTCCTCTAAACTCCAACGTTGTCCAAGGCTTGATAAGGCTATTTATACCAGGGGCATTGAAGTAGAGCGTGAATCTCATAGGGTGTTTTGGTGCGTGTGGGTGCATGTGTACACAACCAATCTGGTGCTTTTGGGTTTTGATTCTGGGCCCTCTGAGTTCCGACATTATTTACCCAATAGGCCATGTTTGACAAAGTGGAGGCCACAGTAAACTAAAGGACCTAATCAACTATCTTCTGAATAAAGTCATTAGATGTGGGTAAAGTATGAATACCACTACTTAAAACCTGATACAAAGATAAATATCTAATTGTACTTGAATGAGTAATAAAACACTAAATAATTAAAGAGAAAAAAGTCAAGATTTTATTGTCATTTACAATAAATGTTATTGCCATTATCATGAAATCGACTCTTACAGCAGAATCCAGAACTTTTGTCAACTTTTTTTAAGGCACATAGTAGACATCGCATTGCAAGTATTGCATCGCATTGCAAAAAAAAATTCTTAGAAGGACAGTTTTTATAAAGTCAGTGTAACTACCCACCTTTGTGAGTCATCTAGTTTAATCAGAGCTGGAGAAGACTCTGTATAGGGAGAGAAATAAAAAGCTGTGAAGCTGTGATACACATTCACAGGTTTAAAATTATTGTCATGTTGTCACCTGAATGTTGTCAACTTGAAGACAATACATACTTATTCACTGACTTAGGAGAAACACGGCAACATACAGGAAATTAACTGTTGTTTGTACTTAGACTATAGACTACTATCTAGTCAAGCCATCCCCTAAACTAAAATAAAATAAAAATGTTATCTAAATCAGACAGTTCTCAAGAGCAACATTTTACTGCTGCACTGTATGACATGCCGCCATTCAACCTGGTTTAATGTAATATAATTGCCAACTCTGTAATTATAAACTGTGTCAGTGTAATTATCTATTTAGTATTTTTGTCAAACTTATTTTATGTGCAGATAGTTTTTTGGTAATAGTCTGATATACTGTACATAGTTTGATCCCTGCCCTTCCCCTAGTAATTTTGCAAATGCATAAGAGTGGTCCTACTTCAAGGTACAAGTGCAATAGACTAGAGGAAAAATTACTCTGAATATACATCAAGAAACTACATTCACAAGAGAGTTACTGTAAACTACCTTTTTGACTCCTTGGGTTTAAAAGCATAATGTACACTGCTGCAATGGAACTGTCTATTGTACTTCCTAAAGAAAAAATGGTGAATAGTGTCATTTTACATTGCCATACAACTCCGGAATGACTTTGAAGCTAGGGTAAAGGTTAATGTAGTGTGTGTATTATGTAGTGTGTGTATTTTAGTGTAAGTGGTGTAGTGGTTAGCATTTTTACAGCAAGAAGGTTGTGAATGCGATTGTTTGGTTGTTTGTCTTATACAAGCGAATAAGCTGGTTAGAAGATAAATTAATTGATGAATAATCGTCACAGCTGGAATTATTATTAATTGGCCTTACTGAAAAAAAAGCATTGACCATCTTGCTGTTATGACTAAGAATGTCAAAGACAAATGGACCACTTATCGATTCAGTATTTAAAATTCCTTATAGCTACGCCTAGCTAGCTAAGACCTATATACAGCTTATGACCTTTTATGGCTTATGAAGTTCGGACATAATAACTGGATTTACAGAATATTATTTTGCTTCTGTTTTTAAATGATCTCTCTGCATTTGTGTGGGTTTATTCTGCGTACTCCTGTTTTCTGACACAGTGCAAAAAAAATTACGGGAAATTTAAATTTTCCATAGGAATGTGTGTGTGTGTGTGTGTGGTTGTTCATCTATGTGTGGCCCTGCGATGGACTGGCGATGATCTGAGCTGGGCTTCAGCAGACCCCAGTGACCCTAAGTTAGGAAATAAGCAGGTATAAAAGATAAATGGATAAATGAATAAAGAAATGATTGAAAGTTAAGTGTAATTACACAAGGCTAAAACACCACTGAACTACCACACTGAGTTTTGTACCAAAAGTACAGGTCGTGCTGTCATGTTTGGATCAGTAAGCTCAGAATCAAGGTATATAATGTTTATAATAACATCCACATAACAACAACATAATATAATAATACAATTAACTTTGTGGCAACAATTTAGAAAATATAGTGTGGTCAGATGTCCACAAACTCTTTTTAATCATTTGTCTATAGAATATTAGGTAACATAAATATAAATGAGTTGCTACCATAGAAACAGTACAGTCTTGGTAAAAGCATTAACTAACAGTTAATTGCAGTCAAAACTATCTTTAGAGTCTTGCTATTCTAGAAACATATTAAACAACTTATGACCAATCACATTTAAGCAGTAATATAAATTCTATATATATATTTTTTTATTTTCAAAGGTTATGCAATTTTTGGCAAATTGCAAACAGAAACGTACCAAAATAAATGTTTCAAAGGTATTTTGTATAAATAGGTACAAATAAACAATTATTTTAGGGATAATGGGATGATAAAAGTTCAGCTTTTAGTGTCTTAAATCTTTCTTTGTTTAAATATGAGTAAACATTGGTGCAATATATGTAACATTGAACTACTGCCCATTTCTCTGGCAGGTCTGGCCAACAAACAACAGCCCTGAGAGCCTTCCTTTCTATTCACTGGTGGGTAAAAACAACATTTTTATTCTAATTGAGACCACATGTGTGTAGGGGTAGGGGGTGGGGTGGGATGTTCTGTGGTTTGATTCTGACAGTTGTTCCCCCCACACAATCCCTACCATAATGACTTTTGTGCAAAAATTTTGCTCTTTAAAAATAATATAACTAATCATTCTAAATACAGTCCTTATGCTGCAAAAGCTCATCAGGTCTTTGCCATTTCTATTGTAATGTATAAAGTAATTCCACTGTTATTTCTAAAATATTAGTAAAAGTAACTTTTGATTTATAAGGTTTTAAAGATGATTATTTTAGAGAATAATTCTCCATTTTGTTCCTCTATCAAACTTCAAATTCCCATTTAATTCTGATAGGGATTTTAAGAACGGACACAAAGATTGCACTCCAACATTTTAAAAACCCATAACAGTTCTAAAAAGGAATTAAAAAAATGTACGAGTTCTATCATTTTCTTCACATTTCTACATGGTGCACATGCATACTGTGAAGAAAGGTGACTGGGGGCATGGTGGCAGCATGCCAGAACAGGGAGGTCTGGAAAAGGGGAGAGTAAATGAACAAGAGTTTGTCAGGCCTAAATTTTGACAATTTTACTCTGAAGTTGGGGGCAAATGCTGGAAGCAGTGATGTCGAGTCTCATAGTTAATTTTTGATGTAGTAACCGCTGAGTCTCACCCAAGCTTTAAAAACAATCCAGTAACCCTCATGATCTAATCTAACATCATGCAGGCAAAGTTTCATAATCATGTACAGACTAATATTAAAGATTACCTTCAAATACAATCAAATACAATTTTAAATACCTCACATGAATAACTCAATGTCGTGTAGAAATTATTGATGTATAGTGCATTTTTTTTACATCCTCAGTTATACATAGTGGAGTTTACACTGCTGTTACTTTATTTGACTCAACAGCAGACAGATTCTTTTGATGATTAGATCAAGGTGTTGTGCCTACAGTCATGGGCACGCTCAACCAAATTATCATTGAGTAATGATCAGTTAAACATGATGTTTGGATAAGCTTATACTTTTTATTGTTAGACATCTCCTTGTACATCTAAATATCCTATATTCTAATATTATTTATGTTATTTATTTATTCATTTAGAAGCCGCCACTTCACCAATGCTTTACCCACGACTGCTTCACCAATGACTAGATGTCTTATTATTGTTGGTTGGTTTTTGCATTCATATATTTAGAATGCGTATAGGCCCAGTATTGTTTTTAAGTCATCTAAATTCACTTCCTTTCAAAGGTTGACACCAAGCTCTATGCCAAAAAACAGAGCAACCCACCCCAGGAAAACCGATGACCTTGTCAGCAGATTTGGCTCAAATGGAAATCCTGCTTATCACTGTGGAATTTTATTATTTTGTCACTGTTTGATTCATAGTCACCTGGTGTCTTTCCTTTCCCCGCTTTGTCACGAGATAAAAAGGAGGGGTCGGTCACAATTGTGCTTGTCCAGTAATAACACCTTTTTATACAACTATGTCTATTTCATTTTTTACGGGTTATTTGACATCAGTTAAAAAAACAAATAAACACAGTTGCTCTAACTGCTCTTGCTCAGTGCTGATCCTTCACAGATAGACAGCTATTTTGTGGGTGTCGTACCCTAAATATTATTCATTTGTTATATTATTCTGTCACGATTTAGACATTTAAATTTACCAGACACAATCTGTTAGATTAGGGTGTGGGGGAGCTTAGTGGTTAGAAGTTCACCTCAGCAGAAAGGTCCTGTGTTTTATTCCCTGGCAAGGGGTCTTTTTGTGCGGAGTGTGCATGTTCTCCCCGTGTTTGCGTAGTTTACTCGAAGTACTTTGGTTTCCTCCCACAGTCAATGTACATTAGGTTAATAGGGTAATTCTAAATTGCCCATAGAAGTATGTGTGTGTGTGTGTGTGTGTGTATGGTTGTTCGTCTATGTGTATGGTTGCTCGTCTATGTGTGGCCCTGCGATGGACTGGCAACCTGTCCAAGGGGTATGCCTGCCTTTTTCCTATGTGCACTAGGATAGGCTGCAGCAGACCCTGTGACTCAAGTTAGGTAATAAGCTGGTATAGAAGATGAATAAATGAATGAATGAACAAATTAATTTGTTAGATTGTTATGCTGGGTATTATTAAAGGGTTTTGTGATCTTTGTCATCTTTCTCTCTCTCTTTCTCTTTCTCTCTCTCTTTCTTTCTGTCTTTTTCCTATCTGTGTGGGAGAGTGTGGAGAGTGTGCGTTTCTCTCACTTGACATCCTAACCTTTGTGATATTTGATAATGATGGTTTTATCAGCCTTTTTAGCGGCTTCGATCCAACTGCAGCACAATCGAGAAAAACAGGATGTACCACATAATGTAAAAAAAGCCACACAGCTTAATGCCCAAATGTCTGTTTATATATAGAAGCTCATTGGGCTGGGACGTGCGTTTAGGAATAAAATTTGTAGAGACTAAATCGAACGTGAGCCAGATAAAATCATAACATCCAAATATCCAAATAACAAGTAAAAATAAAGTGATTACAAACAAAATTTGAGCTTGGAAAGATGGCTGTAGGATATGATATGAAACTGTCAGTTTACAATCATGGAAATCCAGATATTGGTGTAAGTTTGGTGAAAGTTGTAAACCTGCTTAACTAGTAAAAATCTTGCATTTTTTGGAATGCGTAAAGCAGAATTACATTATTATTTTCAATTGATGGTTTCCCTTTCAGTCCCTCACAGGTCTTTCTCAAGCTCAGCTCCTCTACCAGATGCCTAGAAGACTGAGAGTCCTGCACAGTATCTTAGTAGAACTACGCTTTTCTGGAAAGAGACCTCATGTTGTACCTGGAATCTGCTGGGATCCCTTCACCAATTTTGGGGTCATGAAATGTTTCTTATTACCATTTAACCCTAGTATTTCTCGATCTTCCCATAGTTTGGCTGGAATTGCTATATCTATCACAACTTGCCTCTGCTCCTTGTCAACCACCACTATGTTTGGTTGGTGAGCCAGCAGCTGTTTGTCAGTCTGGAGCATGACCTCCCACAGAACATGAGCTTGAGTTTTTAAACTTTTTTCTACTTTCTGTAGTGTCTATTGGGACTTATGGACTCCTGATCTATACTTAACACAGTTTCTATACACTCTCTTAGTCACTTAGTTATACGGTACCTATCAGCATGCGTAGTTGCAGCTTCCATTGCAGCTTCCTGCTATTCAACACAATGCTGATTTTACAATGTCTTTGCTTGGCCTGAAAGTTAAGTCCTGATGCATGCCTGCCGCTATTGATTTGGTGATTAGGGTAAAAGCAACTCATAAAAATTCTTTGTCAGCCATTTCCTGTGTCTGTCAGTGATCAGCATCATCCTAGATCTTCTAAAGGGTCACTATCCTGATGTAATCATTGATATGCCTTATTCTATTTTATTCTGAACAAATTTCTGTTTTACTATCTGTGGACATTGTAAATGTTTTGGGGGCTTTTGTGGCTCTCTTACTATTCCATCTCCTCTACATAGACATGACATTGAGCTGTCAGTAAAGAGTGTAAAGTCTAAATACTATAAACAAAAACACAGCCAACAAAATACCTCTACCTATGAAACTTTAGCTTATAGTTTTACAAAAGAAATGTAACACATTAAAGACAAGTACAGTAAATAAAAAAGGAAAAGGCGATGCGGTGACACAGTGGTTAGCATGCTGGCCTCACAACTAAATTGCCCATAGAGTGTGTGTGTGTGTGTGTGTGGTTATGTGTGCGTGTGTGTGCCTGCGATGGACTGGTGACCTGTTCAGGGTGTATCCCCTGCCTTTCGCCCTATGTGTGCTGGGTTAGGCTCCGGCAGACCCCTGTGACCCAGAGTTTAGGAAAAAGGGTGTATAGAAGATAAATCAATGAATCAATGAATTAACAAATGAGTGCTATTGAAACAGTTCTCACAAGTAACTTGTTTAAATAGCATGAAGGTGACCTAAAGTGTTATTGATTACTGAGTTCTTTAGAAAGGTTATTAAAAGCTCTGTTATGGGGCTTTACGTTTTATGCCTTTTGTATTTAATCCAGGTTTTAAATGATAGTTTTTAGTAAATAGTTTGAATGTGGTTTTTTTTCTAAATAGAAATCTGTATCAGAATTGTCATAATTCAGTTTGGGACATTTCTTTGGCCAACCGTGTCAGATCTGGTTGTGTATGCCCATTCTTTCTGCCATACTATTGCAGGTTTTTTCAGCCTAGTGGCAGCTAAATATTTTCAACCTAGAGTTTTTGGCAGTTTCTTTACCCTCACTAATAGCCATCGGTTTGTACCTCACCTGTAATTGTAGTGCCTACTGTGATGGTGAGAAACTTAAGATGTGTTAAGTTTCCCTTCTCTCTGGGACAGAAAGACAGTGGACATGGAAGAGACAGCACATTTTTGTTAGCACATAAATTTTTTGTTAAAAAAGCCCATAAATATTAAACCATTTAAATACCAATAAGTCAATACTGACATCCCTTTATGGCCACAATAACCATCTTCTATTCGTGTTGTTCATCATTGCATAAAGCACATGCCCTTTAGTGGTTTCTTGAACATGATAATAAGGGGAGCATGTTGGCTTAGTGGTTAGCAGTGTTGCCTGACAGCAAGAAGGTCCTGGGTTTGATTTCCAGGCACGGGCCTCTCTTATAAAATTATATTAAATAACAAAATAAAATGTGATACTAATTTAATGTTAAAATACTATCATACAAGGACGGTGCAGTGGTGTAGTGGTTAGCAAGCAAAACTCACAGCAAAAACATCATGGGATTGATTCCCGGATCTTGTCTGTTCTTTCACTCCTATGGGTAATTTAGAGTCATCAATCAACCTAATGTACATGTTTTTGACTGTGAGAGGAAACCGGAGTACCCAGAGGAAACCCACGCAAGCGCGGGAAGAACATGCAAACTTCGCACAAAAAGTGTGTTCCCTTTTGCCTGGGAATCAAAAGCAGGACCTTCTTGTTGTGAGGCGACTGTGCTAACCACTGCATTATGTATTTAAATAAATTATCATGACTGTGCTTGTAAATTTATGATGCAATAGACTGGCTCCTTACACATATTACACATATTAGTACAACGCACAGTCGACTTACAGCAGGAAGGTCCCAGGTTTGATTCCCAGGCAAGGGGTCTTTCTGTGCAGAGTTTGCATGTTCTCCCTGTATACTCCAGTTTCCTCCCACAGTCCAAAGAGATGTACATTAAGATGATTGGTAACTTTCAATTGTCCATGGGAGTGTGTGTGCATGGTTGTGGCCCTGGTGACCTGTCCAGGGTGTACCCCTGCCTTTTGCCCTATGCCCTTGGATAGGCTCTAGCAGACCCATGTGACACCAAGTTGGGGAATGAGCAGATATTAAGATGAATGATGAATGAATACTACATATTTTTACATAACTACAATTGTCATCATTTGATTCACAAAAAACAAATAGTGCATCTGAATCAAACTGTGGTTTTTTAAACATTGAGCAATTAATGAATTACTATAGTCTGCTGATGTTAGCCAGATTGTTTTTTTCATGTGACACATGTATAAAATTTTGTGACAAAAATCCAGATTTTTTTTGCCTCTGGATGATGATTGATTAGTTCAAAAATATTTGCAAAACATTGATGTTCTGTTATGTAGTTCATCCAAAATGTCATTCACACTGTTAGCGGGGAAAAGCAAAGAGATACAATACACTACTTTTGAGCCAAATACTTGTGGTTTTTCAATATCAATATGCAGCAGAACTTTGGAGACAGCTGAGGCCATAGGAGAGGCCACCCAGATTGTCTGGCAGTGATGGGCCAATGCATTAATGGAGTGCTGACCAGAAGCTGCGAAAACCTCTTTTTTGTGAGGTCTGGAATAAGGCAGTGTGACGATGTGCGCACTTCCTCTGCAGTGAGTGGCAAATATGTTGAGCGTATGGACTGATGTCTTTGCGCGTTTGGCTTTCAACAGCAGTCTATTACACAATGTGGGCCTCAACTACTCTTTAAGAACATATTTGACTGTCGTTGCCAGGTTGCCGGCAGCGTATCCCTCCGCTGTGGTTTCTTGGGTGAAGATGTGCTTGTCAGGATGGAATGTATGATTCACTTTAATAGTTTTAATTTACTGCTGCTGGGGCTGTCTCATCTGCTGCCAAACACCCAGAAAACCCAGGTTCTTCGTGCACTGCTCTTAACTCCTGCTTTTATACACACACACACACACACTAAGAAGAGCATTCACTGATTTTCCCAACTTGTGCAAGGGGCCGATTGAATTGTTTAAGGGAAAAATAAATAACAAGGATAAGTTTTAGGGGGCCTGAAGTTTGCCTCTGGCAGTCAGTTGAATGCTTGGCCTGCTACAACAATTGGGGTCATCTGAGGAAAGCAATTCATATAAATTTTTTCAGATGTGAATATTATATTTATACTTTTTTACAAGTTTAAACATACTGGAAGTGTTCTTGTGTGTTTTGCATGTGATTATTAAGCCAAATGAGTGGTACGTAGGTTTGGTTATGGGCCAACTACAACATTTGTGTTTTACATAAGGCCCTTTGCTGTCACTGTGTTCACTTTTAGGAAAAAAAGGAAAAATTGAGTGCAAATTTAACCCTATGACAGGGGAAAGTTTGAGCTATGAAGATGTCAAAAGTTTTCTCTTACTAAAAAGACTTATGCCAAAGACTTAATATATAATTATGGCAGGATATTATAAACTACCTAAGAATGGCCTCCAAGGCTCATTAAGGCTGCTGTGCTCATAATTAACATCATTTTAACATGCTTACTGTGTACTGTTTTACTTTAGTATAATAGACAGTTTTAGAAAAGTAATATAAAACTTCCCTGTCTTACCCTGTCTTATCCTTTTTAATTTAGATTTTTGGTTTGAGTTGGGTTTTTATTTTTGTTTCATCATAGAGTTTTATTTTATGCTATTTTATGTAGATATGTGCAAAGTTATTTAAACTTGATCTATAAAAATGTAATCAAATAAATGTTCGTTTGTACTGTGAGTCAGACAGACACGAAAATAATCCGGATGTTCTTTAGTGTTTCTTACACAGTCCAAGTAAACTGCATAAAGTTCCTCAACAGCTGTAGACAAAGTTTAAGAGCCAAGCCAACAATAAGAGAATTGTCAAATGAGTGTACATGTTTTGGTGGTCTTTAGAGATTGTTAGGTGGTATTTTTTTTTTTTTGCATTACCATCTAATTTATGTTTGTTTATTTCAGACTTGTATAATTCCCGCTTCGAAATTTACAAATGTGAATGTGATCTCCTTAAACCAGTGATTTTACAAGCAATAAAGCAACAAGCACACATTGTTTAGCTTGGATTATGTAAAACTGATACTTGGGCGTACTATAATAGTTTTGCTATTTTTTTCGGTGCTTAGCTGTCTTTTCTGATTGAAGTGAGGACTTTTTGAATCTGTGTTGATTTAAAAGATTCACACCTCCAAGAAAGACAAGTTCCGTGAATGCACACTGCTCTTATGGTTCTTGGAAGTTTGTCTGGGGAAGCCTCTTGATTTTGCCCTGAGTTGCATATTGCTTCCTCCTTGACTAGCTCTTTCAACTTTTGGGGAACACCAAATTCTAGAGGGACATGGGGGACAACTATGTGTATTTTTATTTTTATCCTGATAGAAAGAACTGGGTTACCAATAAAACTAGTCAATAATAATGCAGAAAATGCTATTTCAGTCCCACAGCCTTTGGTGTAAGGCCAAATGCCAAAATCAAAAATTATAATAAACTTGTAACCTCTCTATAAGTTTACATTTAAAACCAACCCCCTTATTCCCTCAAGTCATACAACCTAAAAACCATCTCTTGACACAGTAAAAACCTAAGACACAGATGCTGTGCAGCAGTCCGAGTGCTGGCGTACCCAGGCTCTGGTTGGCAGTTGGCCAGTATGTGCAGCTGTGCTTACTCTCATCATAAGGGAAGGCCACTCAGATCAGGCGGCAGGGCGTGGACAATGTGGCCCATCAGCCCCAAGTTCTCTGAGCATCTCGCACATCCTTAAACTAGCATCTTTTCAAAAACAAACACCACTGTGGAACTGCACCTTAGCAAGAAAGATAACAATAAATGTTTTTCCACCTGACCCTGAGACTAAGTGAGTACTGTGAAATTATCAGTAAGGCGGTCAACACAGGTGATTTCTCTACCTTTGTAGCATATGTAAACTTTTAAGGCCAGATTCCTTCTCTGTGATACAATTCTTAGCTAAGGCGTTTCAGAGAGTCCAAGATACAAAATAGGTCAGGAGGAGTGGTGGAGTAATCAACAGATTTGCTGTTTTCACATGGGCCCTTGCGAGAGGACATCTGCATTGAGGGTCATGTACTTGATGAAAAGGGTCAACTCCCACAAACTTTTTCCTCATAGATGGTGTACAAACTATACAACTCCCATCGTTTCTGGCATCTTTTTAGCTCTGACTCCAGCCTCAGTCTAGACTGTTTTACTTTATTCTTCACATGTTTATTACAAACGAGAATTGTTATTATGGGTCAAGCTGACCAATCTGTTTTAACTGAAAGGTAAGAGAAGAGCATACATTTTATCCATTAGCATGGCAAATGCAAAAACAAAACAGACAAAAAAGTTTATAATAAACATGAAGGGATTACAGTGGTGTATGAAAACTGCAAATATCAGCCCTCTTCATCACCCGGACACTTACACACACCGCCAACTTCTACAGCTTGACGATAGGCAACTGCTGAGAGATGGAATTCAGCATAATGTCAAATGCCTTATTTGGAAGCATCAAGTTTTGAGGTCATGGGCAGGGAAAAAAAGGAGAAAGAAAGGATGAAAGAATAAAATGTTTATTTGCGGTGGATAGATCCCCAGGAGGTGATGTGAGGTAGGGAGGCATTCCAGGAGAATGAGGCAGAGTAGGGTCAAGAGAAAATCATGAAGCCCATTATCCAAAAGTTTCACGCCACTGCTTATAATGAAGACATGCTATTTTAGTTAGGCACAGTAAAAGTTCAAAAAACCAACAAAAAAGATACATATTAATCAAATTGCCAAATATCCATCAGAAAGACAAATATATAACAAGAATTATCTGTGAGTAGTAAACCTTTTAAACAGGCTCCATAACTATTCATGATGATAAATATTACATTTTTGCAACATTTAATCTGAATCCGTTTACATGTGTAACAAAGAAAATTATTTACAGCAATTCGGCGAAAGGTGAATAGAGTTATTAACGTTATTGTGACCTTTGCAGAAGTTGTGGCGAGCAGTTAAGTTTGAGAACAAGAAAATATAAAGGTTAATTGGACATGCACATCAGAAAGCAAGGGGCCAGGTTAAATAAAGACCCAGTGGGAGCCTGCAACACTTTAAAATGGTTCAAGATTATGTTTGGAGAGTCTTAAACGTCTGAGAATGTTGTGGTTGGCAGTTTAATGAACACAACATCTTGGTCTACTTCAGGCAGATTGGAGGAAGTGCTGAAAACAAATTTGCAACAGAAGCATTCTCACTGTGCAGAGAGGCAGAAAGAAACAAACAATTCTGCCTTGGTTTCTAGGAGTAGTGCAAAACTCATGGGCCAGTAGAAGAACTGGGACAACTGACATTGCTGCTGCAAAGATACAGTATGCATTCCTATTGGCATGTATTGAAAAAATTTTAATGATCTTCGTTATATCTGTCATCAGAGTCTGAAACCAGGATTTCGTTCAAGGTTTAAGCTCAGCAGTAGGCAACGTTTGACAGCGCTGCTTGAAATCCAGAGTAATTAAGGTTTATTGGGTCTAAAGAAACTGTGGGGATTCCACTCATTCTGATTGGTTGCTTTAATCATGTGGTTCTGCCTCCTGCTTTTGAAGTGTATGTGAATGTGCTTAAATGGCCATTGTTGAAGACATAAGCAGACTTGATTACAACAAACAAATGCAAGGCAGAGCAGGGAACCTCCGTCTTTGGTGTGGTTCTGGTTAGGCTGTGGTTGTGGCTGCTAAAAATAAGAATACATATAGGCCAGCACTGCAAAGCACGCACACGTCATTTTAATGAGCCATCCTTTGGGATGTGATAGAGTTCTCAAATCGCTTCCTGCAACGTAGGTAGGCATGTTTGATTCTGCTCGCTCAGGCGTCCATGGTGTTCCTGTGACAGAGATGATCAAGACAGATTAGAGAGGCCTGAACAATCAGAGCCAGCTGGCAGAATGAGAGACCCCAAAAAGTGCCCCAACCAGTACCCTGACCTTATTGACCCTGTATTTCTTTCCCAGTGTGAAGGTGGTAAGCATTTTCTCTATCATCTTAGAATAAATGGGGCCTTTTCAATGAAAAGTTTTTAGCTGAACAAATCTGATGTTTCAAATCGCGTTTCTTAACACTTTTATTAGAAGTACCTAAAATGTTAACAATTCTGTAACATTATACACTGTTTTTCCAAAGTATTAGAGATTTTTTTTTTATCATAAGCTTTTTTTATTTAAAATTATTTATTTTATTATAAGCTTTAAGTTAAACCAAAGTTGTTTTTTTTCACCTCTTAATACCCTGATACAGGAATCAAGAAAAAGTGTGTTAATATTTTGACTGAAAACATGCTCCTTTACGTTATTTTGTCCCATCAATTATCTTTTCCACACCCATCAAAAATGTGTCCTTAAATAAACTTGGACACAGCCATGTGGCTCATCAGAGCATAATTACACACAAACCCTTGCTACACTGCCGATCTGTCATTTCCCATTTTTCTCCCTGTGCGAGGCATAATGTGGAAATGTTTTAGGTTGAAGAAAGGGTGCCATAGATTTATCTGAAACTGCTCATGCACTTTCACTTTATCCAAACATACTTCTTTTTTTTTTACATACAAAAAGATTCTTCTTACTTAATGTGATGAATCTAATCATTATTTACTTATCAAAAAGCAAAAAATCAAAACTCACTTTTTTCATATTTTTATAGATATTTTAATCCATAGCCCAATTGAACCACAGCTTCACATCAGACAAACCAACTAGCAGACAGACAAAACATCTAATACCGAAATACCAAAAGCAAACCACCCAAATAAACCTTAATCTTTAAAAATCAACCTGTGGCAGCAAGTTAAAGGTAAACCAATTGTAGGAAAAAAAACAAGGACCTGCCAACCCTGCTGAGCAATCTCAGTTTACAATTGGTGGAGAATGGCAGTTGTTGGTTGTTGTTCCATGTGTCCCAGAAAGACAAAATAAATCGTAAAATGTTTCACAGACCACCTCCTGCATCGTCTAAATGATCTGTCCTGGATGTATTGCTACATTTTTGCTATGTTTTGTGTGCTAATATGTTTAATTTTATTCCTTAAGACAACAGAATGATATCTGTTTATTCACTTGTCTTTGAAAAAAGAAATATATTTACAATCAGATGCATTAATTGCACAGCAGTAATAATTAAAACTTTGTGATGAACATTGATTTTAAAATTACATTTATGTATAAATTTATAAATAGTGGCTCATGGACCAGAACTGGAAGGCATTTTCTTTGGACCCAATCCATTCTTTAACACTTTGTTCTATTAACAACAAAAACTACTCTGTCCTGAGTGTGCTGCAACACTGCTTAACACAGAATAAAGTAATGTGATGTGGTTGGCACACGGGCAGCACGTGTCTGCTCTTCTTTTTAACCACAGCTGCTGGTAGCTGTTGTGTGTTAGGGGAGAGCTGGCTGGTTCATGAGAATTTGCAGTTTGAGCACATTGAGAAGAAAATGTTAAATAACTTCTACTGGTATACAAGTGATTGCAAGTTGTATCTTTAGGCGTAATGTATTATTTTTCTATCCTAGACTTTTGTTTAGTACATATATAAATTCAGATCTTCTATGGTTATAGACAAAAAAAATCACAAGTTTTGTTCTGTATAACTGTATAAGCGGTGAATTGGTCTTTGGAGGTTACACTAATAAAAATTGTCTGCCTTACAATATTTTTCAACCAAATTTTTCATGTCATTGGCATAGAGACATGATGTGGTATTAATGTAAATTGTCATGTGATTGCAAGACACGTGGAACTAGTACTGTTTTGTACACTTGAGTTCATGTATTCATAGTCATGCGCCAAGTTTTTCCTTCAGCAAGCTTTATCTCCAATATAAAGTCTGTTCATTCATTCATCTTCTATACCCACTCATTTCCTATATATATATATATATATATATATATACTGTGGTTGCACAGTTGCGTCCCAGGCATGGGGTCTTTTTGTGCATTGCATTAGGTTAATTGGTGATTCTAAATTGCCCATAGGTGTGTGTGTGTGTGTGTGTGTGTGTGTGTGT
>JAOTQW010000029.1:4949310-4963761 GCA_026260075.1 Sisor rabdophorus | reverse complement strand
GAAACCGGAGTACCCGGAGAAAACCCACGCAAGCGTGGGGAGAACATGCAAACTCCACACAGAAAAACCCCATGCTTGGGATTCGAACCCAGGACCTTCTTGTTTTGAGGCCACTTCTGATCAATAAGTTTTAAGTGATGAGGCACCGCTATTCAAATGTACAATGGCAAAACCACATATATCTCTAATCAACCAATTATTGTTGGTTTTGGAAAGTCAATATCAGGTCTATGGAGGCCTGATGTTATAGCATTGTAGCAACAGAGTAAGATTTATATCGAGAGTGCTAAAGTAAGGGAAAGTTGTGAGCTGGCAAAAAAAAAATCAGAGTGACGTCCCTTTAAGGCAGTGGTAACAAAATGGAAAGCAGTTTTCCCTGCTGTGAAGATGTGGAGGGACACGGTGGGGAACACTTTCAACACAATGATGTCACCTATCAAGCATCCAGACAACAGACCTCAAACTGCATCCCCTACTATCGCCTTTTACCTCAGCATTTCTCTGACCTCATGCAATGGTGTTTTATGGAAAGACAAAAAATATCTCAACTAGGTCAGGCCACAGGCCTTGTTATTGCCAGTGAGCTAAAAGTAAGGCCAGGGAAAACCAATCTGTTTACCCTATTTTTCTCCTTTTTCACTCTGTGTGGTCAAGGAATTAATATGAAAGGTGGAAAGATTTGATATATGTTATTCACCAACAATATCCTGGCAAGATATTGTAACAACATGAGCAAACATTAACTTTTTGTGAAACTTTTATTTCTTATAAATGCACAACCATAAGAGTATTTTTTTAAACTGCATATGATAAAACCGTTTAAAACCAAGCCATCACATGTCTCTGCAAAATTATTATTTAATGATTTTTAATCACTGAGATGTTGAATAATATTGAATTTAAGATTGATTTCAGGCCTCTTTTATACTTTGAAAAATTTTATCAGATAAATCAGTATATGAATCAGATACATGCATTAGCATCTGACATGTCAGCTGACAGATTTAATATTCAAATATGATGTTCCCCAGGGTTCCGTTTAGGTCTGTTGCTTTTTAGCTTTAAATGCTTCTTTTCAGCAACATCATTTGTAAGAATTATATTAGTTTTTACTGTTACACTGATGACACACAGTTATGTGTCTTAGCCAGACCAGATGCGAATAGCCGGTTAAGTAAAGTTAAACAATGTGTGAAGGACATAAGAGACTGGATGCCAATTAACTTCCTTTTGGTTAATACAGACAACACAGAGGTTTGGGTTCTGGGCTAGCCAAAGATAATCTTTCTGATCACACACTAAATTTAGACATTTAGACCTTTCTGTGTCATTAGGCTCAACAGTCAAATTACATCCAGACTGGACTATTGTAACGCTTTGCTGTCTGAATGTTCAGCTAAGTGTATAAATAAGCTGCCGCAGTGAGAGTCCTGACTAAAACTAGAGGATATGAACATATCACCCCTATTTTATCCACACTGCATTGGCTCACAGTATACTAATACTGACTACTGATTCTGACCTACAAATTCGTTGAATAGCCTCACACGGCAGTATCTGAGTGAACTGCTAGTGTAAAGATCAAGGAATGCGGGCTATTGTCTAGCTTTTGGCTTTTCTTGTAGTTATGCTGTTATAGTTAGTTTTTCTGAAGTCCTTGCCTGCACTTATTACATTTCACTAATAACACTGTGACAATACATAACAGTTTTTTCCCTTGAGGATAGGTTCCCCTATTAAGTCTGGCACCTTTCAAGGTTTCTTCTCAGGGAGTTTTTTCTTGTCATCATTTACATTTACAGCATTTAGCAGACGCTCTTATCCAGAGCGAAGTACAAAAGTGCTTCTCCAACTTGCTCTTCAAAGTATATAAATGAAACTGAATAAAACTGAATAGACTTTTCTCCTGGCAATGGGAGCCATACATCCCAAATAAGCGACGATGGAGCATGAAAATGCCACAGAAGTGAGCGCACCCCTTACATTTTACAGAATATTTATTTTCTTATGTAAAAACAAAAAGAAATAAAACTCTGCTACAATGTAAAGTAGTGAATGAACAACTTTTGTAACTTTACAGTAAATTTTTGTAAATTTACTGTCCCAACAAAAAACACACAGAGCCATGTTTAACCACTAATGAGTAACCCCCAGGAGGAAATGTCCAAAATGTCAATATCTTGGACATGGAATTCCACAGAGCTTTACAGGTTACCACTAGAATCTTCTTTTAGTTCTCCATGACAACATCACAGAGCTGCTGGATGTTGAAGATCTTGCTCAATAGAGTTTTGGTTTGGAGACATGCTTGACCAGTCCATTACCTTTCTCTTAGCCTCTTTAGCAATGCAGTGGTCATCTTGGAGGTGTGCTTGGTGTCGTTATCATGTTGGAATTCTCAATTAAGTGTAGTTCCGCAGTTCCAGCAGCACTCATGCAGCCCCAGACCATGACAGTCCCACCACCATGCTTGACCATAGGCAAGACACACTTGTCTTTGTAGTCCTCACCTGTTTTTTGCCACACACATTTGACACCATCTTCAGCAAACCCTTTGCTTGTTTTCTTGTTCATCTTTAGAAGAGGCTTACTTCTGGGAGGACAGCCAAGCAGACCAATTTGATGCAGTGTGCAACGTATGGTCTGAGCACTGACACACTGACCCCACATCTGCAACAATGCTATTAACACTGATAAGTCTATTTCCCAAAGACATCAACCTGTCCTTTAAATCGTGTACGGTCTTGGCCACCATACTGCAGCTCAGTTTCATAGTCTTGGCAATCTTCTTTTATCCTAGGCCATCTTTATATAAAGCAACATTTTTTTTAGATACCTTGCCTTATCTCACTTTGCTGTGGAAACCTAATTTATTTCCTCTTTTATTCAGATCTCCACATCCAGGTGTTGAGGTCCTAGAATAAGCATATTCAGCTAACTGTTAATCAGCTATAGTGTCCTAAGCTACACAAGGTGTTAGAGTCAACATCAGCATTGATGAGAAAAGCATACATTTCACCAGGTAGGCCAGTGCATGCCGGCATACAATGGCTACGTGTAGGCTGAGCTGCTAGGTGACCTGTCTCTCAGGGCCACCAGGGAGACAGCGAGAGTAGTGAGCAGCTCCCTGACAGCTATGTTGGCCACAGAGAAGTACCTGTGCTGCTTCTATTTTCAAGGTACTGGCGACAAGCACCTTTTATACTGTGTAGAATTAGCCCTTCTACTATTGAGGGTGATATCAAAGCATCAGCCACAGTCAAACATAATTGTCTCTTGATGTGTCCTGCACACAATACAAATCGGCGATAGAATATTTTTTGATTCTAATCCACTGTGGTTCAGCAGGATGCTTTACACTTGGATAACATTAAAGGTCCCTCCTCACCTAGTGCATTTCGGCCTTTCGGCCTAATTTACAAATGAAGTATTTGTTGTCCCGTAAAGCTTAGGACAGAGGCTGTCAGCTATGCCCAAGGGTTGTGGAAATATTCTCTTGGCACATTAATTGCCTAGAGATGCTAACAGTGCACATCATGTACTAGTATGCACATAAAACATGCCAGTGGTCACTAACATCAACTATGTAACAATTTTTTCCTGAGGAACGAAGACATTTTTTGGTAATGTTTTTGGTTTAGGTTACATATATAACCCGAGAACACATAGTTCTTGCTGCATTTGACTGCGTATAGTTTTAGATGGAATGTACAACTGCTTAATTTCAAAGAATTTAAAGGGCTGGTCTACTGGTATACACAGAATATGTATCAAAGTCTGCTCTCTGTTCTATGTCCCAATGCTAAATTCTGTGTAATTTAAGGTTTTCCAGAAAAACTACTGTCTGTTCAGCAAATTATTGTTGCGAAACCCTTTTTTCACTTTAGTGCCTATCTGTTCTATGTGAGCTGGTGTCAAAGTTCCAATAAACGATCAATCAGAGCTCATTCATCTCATTGCAACAGCCATGAATCATTCATGGTGGACAAGATGATTTTTGTTTAGTTATAGTATAAGTTAGTATTAAATTCTCAATATCCTATAAATGTTACAAATATGACATTTAAAACTCTTCTACCTTTCCAGGGTGTACCCCTGCCTTTTGCCTTATGTATGCTGGGATAGGGGCCAGCAGGCCCCACCATTCCCCCACCCCGCCAGTCCTAAGTTATGAAATAAGGGGGTATAGAGGATGAATGACTAAATGACTGAAGGGACACTTCTCGTTATTTTCTGCCCTATTAAATAACTTATAAAACATTATTACTTGTTCTGTACTTCAAATTGAGCACCTTCCCATCAGCAACACAGATATTTAATCTCTTGCCACTATAAAAAAAATCTAAATTCAATTTAGTAGAAATAAGCAAGTGCAGATTCTATATCTGTGCTTTCACAGTATTTTTGGTAATGTCTGGCCAAAATCTATAATTTCTGGTTGTTCACCAGAACAACTTGCCAATTTGAAATTAATAGTTGCTTTATAGTTTTTATCAGCATTACTGACATTAATCTCATACTGTTTAAATTTGGTCTTATCTTTGGCAATCATCTCCAGACTGTCTAAAGTCCGTTAAAATTTGATTGATGCTGAGGTACTGACCAAAGAACTGCTGGGCTATCGCACGGGATGTCTGCAAAAAAAACTGAGGGAAATATAAACCAGGAATTGGGATGTTTGAAGAGTCTAAGTAAATATTTGTCTTTGTTTCGTTAGCTCATAGTTCAAAACTTGGGAAGATCAAGCTGTGAAAAGGACAACTCATATTTCTGTGTCTTTAGAAGCCAGGGAGGGTTTTAAGGCATTATTGGGCAGATAGCTAGGATATTTTTTTATATTAATACACATATGGACTGTCCATATCAGTAGTTAACTAATTTACTTATTACTAAAACTCTGTATTGAGTGGCAGTTTTCATCATTTTCTTTTGTTTCCACCAGCGTTTTAAGGCACAATGCAATATCGGTTATGACCACAGTACTAGTAATGTTCTTAAGAACCAAGCATTTCTGTGTAAGCAAACCACAAGGTTATTTATTTTCAATTAAGTTAAGAAATTATAAATAAGTTCAGCTGTGATTGTTTATAAAATTATTTGTAAATATTTTGTGTGGAGAAACGAAGATTTTAGGATGCTCCATTTATCCGGAGTCTGCTATATTATTTTTAGAAACCTAAATCTTTGTGGCCATAGTAAAACCAAAATGTGGTTAACCTTTTATTAATATAATTTATCTGTAAATTGAGTAAGTTTTCTGATATTTTATTAGCAGTAGGCGAGGTTTTTTCAGGACCATGGACAGCACACAAGTTGTTTGCCGAGACAATACAGGAAAAAAAAAAGTTAATCACGGCCATCACTTATAATTGATTTTATATGGAAATGATTTAATAATTATATACTTTTATATAACTGCTCATGAACTACTTATATCAAATCTTTTTTTACATCTGGGTATATATAAATATACAAACATTTTCTCACAATAAATACACACACCTTCCCAAAAAAATCAATCAGTATTTTATGTATTATCTATCTGCCTACCTTATCTATTTTATTTCAAAGTAACAGCTTTATGTCACTGTCTATCTAAAGATTACACCAGGTAATTTGACAGACAAACTCTGTCAAATTTAGTGAAGTAAAGTTTTTTTAAATAAAAAAGCATGTTGCAGAAATACTAGCAGTACTAACTACTTATACACATATATATACAGAGATGCCTATATTTGTGTTTGCATTGTTTTGTCTTAAATATGTTTAATTTTATAACATTTAATCATTCATTCCTATGTTATACCTGCTTATTCCAGAACTCAGGGGGTCTGCTGGAGCCTATACCAGCGCAGTGGTACACCCTGGACACTCACATTCACTCCTATAGGAACTTTAGATTAACCTAAGTAAAACCTAATGTACATGATTTTGCACTGTGGAGAACCCAGAGTAAACCCATCCAAACGTGTGGAGAACATGCAAACTCTGCACAGATAGACCCCTTGCCCAGGAATCGAACCCAGGACCTTCTTGCTTTAAATGAACTGCTTACCACTACACCACGGCCCTGCCCTAATTTTATAAAATTTAAAAATAAATGTCAGTTAAAGGGCATTTAAAGTTTTTTGTCAGAGCAAACAGTGTAGAAAGAAAGGTATAATTTCATGCAGGACTGCAGGAAACAGTTTCAATAAAATCTACTATTTAAGACTACTGGTGGGTACAGTTCAAGTTAAAATGACCCTCGCACCTGAGCAAACATTGACCCTTAAAACTCATTCAGATTTGATATCTAAGATTATTATATAACTATTATATAGTTATTGTATATAATTATTATATAGTTATTTGTCTACTGTATAAAACCATGCACATTGTGTGCATAAGTGGGTGTGACTAGATTGTCCACCCACTGTCCTTACCATTCTCTATCCCTGTTCACTCATTTCACCTCTGACACACTTTTCTGTAGGGAAAAGTGATAGCAGTGCACCTTGCTCTTGCTCAACCTGCTGGTGTAGACCTACTCTAGAAATATGTGTGTGCTAAACAAATTGTTCATTTATGTAACAATTTACACAATATGTTTTTAAGGATAATGATGCTTGTCCTATTAAATTAATGACAAGACAAGACAATTAATGTTCAAACCAGACAAAAGGCCTCTTATTGAAGGTGATAACTGTAGACATTTGCAGCTTTTCTGACATAAATCCCTAAAAATCCTAATTGAAGAATGTAAAATGTTGAATTGTTTGATTTTCCTATATTGAAAGTAAATGTATAAACACTAATCTTACCCTAACCATGGTTTTAAAATTTTTGTCTTTATATACCAATCAAGGGCGTTGAGGTAGCGTAGTTGTTAGCACATTCGCCCCACAGCAAGAAGGTCCCAGTTTTCAGATCCTGGACAAGGTCATTCTGTGTGGAGTTGACATGTTCTCCCTGCATTTGTGGGGGTTTGCTTTGAGTCCTCAGCCTAAATTATTGTATGCTGTGATGTCAAGTTGCTTTTATCACACAGGAAGCATCGCATTATAAAAATATTCTTTTTAACATCTTAAAGTGAAAAAATAAACTGAATCTGGTGCTACTTTTTTCTGCTTTAGCCATTATCTTTCAGTTTAACGCCTGTTAAACCTAAGTGCAACATTCGTAGCAGCCTCTCGTGAAGCAGACTTTCCAAAGCCTTGCAAGATTCTCAATCGAATTATTATAAAGTTATTTTTTAAATCTCAAATTTATTACTATTTGACAGACGAACTCTGTCAAATTTAGTGAAGTAAAGTTTTTTTTAAATAAAAATGTACTAGAGTAAGAGGAATTGTATACATCATTAAATATACTCTAAAAGTTACCCAAAATTTACCCAAGGGAATGTAATTTGTAGAGTGGGCGATGGACTGGCACTCCAGGGTGTACTTCTGCCTGTTGCCCAATCTTCACTGAGATAGGGTCCAGCATACCCCTGTTACCCTGAATAAGGGAATAAGGGAATAAGCAGGTATAGAAGATGAAAGAATGAATGTAATTTGTTATTACCCACCTCTGTTACTAATTAATAAAACATGCATCTACAAGTATATGTTAATCAGAAAATTCAGAAAATGGACACCAATGTAATGTCATCTAATTTAATACACAAGATAGACGTTTAAAACTGTGGACATAATCAGCTTTACTTGCTCTTTATAACATTGGCATATATTTAAAATGAAACTTTATCCAACCACAGCTTCAAATTTGTATTATTTTTAAAGAAAATCAAATTCTGGACATCAGCAAACTATAAGACAATTGTATGGGAAATCATAAGAATAATATCTTCATAGGGAAATCCTTCACCATGCCTATCTGACCTCAAATCAGCAACCTGATATTTGACATTTTGAATGCTATGCCCTAGCTTTAACCATAAAACATTTATAGTGTAAAATAACTGTTCTTGATCTGTTGTTCTGATTATAATTCTGGCTGAATTAATTCAGGCCCCAGTGCTAGAAATACTGAAAACACAAAATACAGGAAATACCAGGAGCGACAAAAATATTTTTTGGGGGAAAAAATGTTGGGAACCATGCTAAACACTACCACATAATAATAAACTATTAACATAATAAACTAATAAAATTACTATTTGACACAAGGGCATAGTGGAAAAACATTGTGTTGCTAGTAGACATCTTGTCACGACCCATTACCAGATGGTAACACAAACTGATCCAATTTTTCTGACTAATAATTCTCACTTTAGTTCTGATCTGGCAATAATTATGCTCTTTCATAAATTTAAGCTGCTAAACATAATTCACTAGACAGTTTATTGGTGTGGTTGCACATTTCTCAAGACATTTTTTTGCTTGGTTATGAACATGTTTTGAAACTTGCCCACATATCGAATGACAGATATTTCACTCAGTGGGGCATTAGTAGTTGTGGGCAACACTTCTCACAATAGTGACTAATAGGCACAGTGTGTCAGTGTGAATCTGTACTTTTTTTGTTAACTCTTTCCTAGCAGAAAAATTAGTAAACAATGTTCAACAATTTTAATGCCTAATACTATGAAACCATGTTAAAGAGAATCGTCACATGAAACAAAAAAATCTGTATGATAATAAAAGTTGCAGCAAAAAAGATTTGATGTTTTTTATCAAATATTTTTTAATGTGATACATTTCTAAATCTGGGATACACTTGGAAACTTTCTACAACTTTCCACAAGTCTATTTTAAGTTTGGTTGCATCAAGGTTTCCTCCACTATTTTCTTTCCATTAACACAAGAGGAGGTATATATGGATGCGATAAATGAAGACATAAAGTTAGTGGGTGTGAGTGAGAGGGATATAGAGAATAGGGATAGGTGGAGACAGGTGATTCGCTGTTGCAACCCCCAAATGGGAGCAGCCAAAAGGAGAAGAAGAAGAAGATCGTAGGAAATTTATTTCAATTTATTTTTGTTTAACAAACCTCGTTTGTGCATGTATGCAAGTACATATGTGTTCTAATCTTTCTCCTCCTTTGATCAATGCCTGTCAGATATTATTCTGTGGTTATTTTTTTACACTACTTACAGTTGTCCAAACCACAAGATACCTTGGATGAACCAAGTATGTCCTTTAATTACATCTCATGCTCATGAAACATTTTATATAAACAGCTGTGGGGCAAAACACAGGTAAATTAATATGTGGTATTTTAAACTTTTTAAGTATTCATAAGGCATGAAGATAAGCAGTATGTGCATGTTTAGGCCTGCTGGATTGACAAGGAAAGAAGCTGGGTTAAGCAAGGTAAGGTGGAGACATTCACCTGAAGGACAATGAGCTGTTTAAAAATGTTATATGAATGCAAGCAGAATTTTCTTTCCCTTTTTAAATGAAAACATGATGTAAAACTTTAATACATAGAACATACATAGATGTCTACGGTTCATATGTAACTAATATGTATGCTGCATGTCTGTAAGCTGACCTCTTGACCTTTTGAAAATAACTCTCTACAAGATGAACAGTAACTGTTCTCTAGCCTATACCCTCCCCTGAGGGAGGCCAGGTCAGTGCCTGCATAAAATGTTCAGTATTAAACCAAAAATGCACACCAGTTAAGATCTGCACACTTTTCACAATTCTGCAGACATTTTATATTATATAAAGCTTTTGGAGGGGAAAAACTACAAGGCTACATAAGAATTGAGACAAGGTCATTTTGAAACTTCCACTGACTTTACTTAAAAAAAGAGACTTTTTTGGTACAAAGCATCTACATACATAAGCAGTACAAATAAAACCATTGTTTATCACATATCTAGCAGTTATAAAGGTGTGCTATCATTGGGACCATTTATATGTTTATTTCAAAATAAATAATGCCTTTTTACAGTGCCATTACTATCTGAACCAAGAAACATGCTTGGCGGCTCATTTTTTGCAAGAAAACTGCTCATATGGACTACTTATAAGGTCAATGACATGATGTCTCTGGAGACCAATTACATATACATATTCAAGTATTTCATTTCAAGCAAAAAGCACTGGAATACTACTCTTGTACACTGAAAATAGGCTAGAAGACATTATTGCTGTTTTCCCCTTGAAATGATTGTTCTATTCTTTTGTACTGTATATATGCATTAAAGACAGGGAAGGTTGAATAAAATTACATAGATTTAAACTGGAAAGAGGAATATTAATATTATGGTACAAGTATGTGGTGTTTTTCGATCTTGACTCTGTCACAAACGTCTTCAATGGCGGTATTCCCTGTTGTTCCCTTATTGTAGAAGATCTCTCATGATACCGCTTCAGACTTTACCTTAATTTTCCACAGCCCATGTAATGGATCTTTAGAGCATAGTTCAGCAAAGCTTGGCCCTAATCAAACCATTCGTGATTCACCCCTCTTAAAAACGTCTTGCTTTTCCTAAAACGGAAAGTTGAAAATAGTAGATTGCTTTGAGTCTCTTCTCTATTTTTATTCCCAAAAAGGTAGCACCATAATATTACCATATGGAGCAGTTCATTAAAAAAAATAGTGCCATTAATATAGTCCGTGGCATTCGTTGTGCAATCTGCCTTGATATTTTTTTCTTCATTATTGCACCGCAAAAGGGAAGGTAAATGAAGGTGCGTATAAAGTAAATATTTAAATTTAAAAAATGCTCCCAATAATGTAATTTTAGAATCGCAGGTGCAAATGAGCAGGTGCTCATGGTTGGGATTTTGTGGAATGATGACTGTCATACTCACTGTTATACTCAACCATACTCAACTCCATTGGTAATTCATTGGGAATGATTTTGGCTTTGATTTATTTTTTTGTCACCTAATCCATCACTCAGCTCTATCACTAACGTCGCTTCGGTTGGGTAAGGCAGGCAAGAACCCAGAATGTTCGTATCTCTATTTTGTAAAGGATGCTTGACGGCAGGGTTCGTTAGAAAAGCCTTGTCTGACCAAGGTTGAGGCTTATAATCCCTTCAAATCTCTGCAGTTTTTTCTTCACTTGTGGTTAGTAAGGCTCTGGAGGCCTGGGGAATTGGTAGGGTTCTATTGGGCACAGTCATCAGGGGCCGGTGAAATTCAGTCTGCTCGTGGTCATGGATTTTCTTGGCAAGACTTGTAAACTTTCTGGAACCGAGGATGGGTTGGATTCCTCTCCTCAATCTTTGAGCAGCTGTCCGTTGCCACAGCTCATATCTGGATAACCTCACGTTACAAGGCTTTCTTGTGTTATCCTGCAAAACAAATAGATTTGAAGACATGAGTGCTTTATTTAACATTTTCCCACATCCCCTGTTTGCTGTCTCACTTCCTGAATGAGTTCAGCACAACTATGAATGTTCCATTAGCAATAATTGATTTTTAGCATTAGAGCAGAGGAGGTTTTGCTCAAATGTGGCATTTAGCATTCCTAAATGCTGCTGTTATGATGATCTGTGTCTCCTTGCTATTTGTTCTATTCCCATAACCGCAAGGTTAAAAAACAACTCTCAATTTTATGATAAACATCGAGAGTGTGACTCTGCACACATACATGTATGAATGTTCTGTTCTAAAATGCAGCCCAATTGTTGTTCTGCTGGTTATCTTGTTTTTGTTGTTTTAAAAATCAAGCCTTGGCCAGCCAGCTGGCCTCCAGTCTTGCCAGTACTTAACATATTTTTATGCCAAGACCACATGGCGTAGGCACGCACCAGAATGTGGCACAGTACTTGTTTTGGTGTTTTAAATAATGACATCATTCCATGTGCTGTCCGATAGTATTCGTGTTACTATGTGTTTGTTAAACTGTCTTTCTTTATGTAGCCAGTACATTTTATTCAAAATTGTTGTCATCTTTCTATTTTCTGTGCTGTTTTTCTACATTATTCAGCTGTTCAGGATGAAATAGCTTGACAATGATGATTTTTTGATAAAATCTTCTACCTGTGTGTGTGTCTTGGCTCAGAAGAAATGATGTTGCTGACAGTAGATTAGAAAAGATAGGCTACTGTACAAACCTTGTGAAGGGTTTGTAACACTGGTACGACCTGCAGTGTAGTGGCAGTGATGTCTCTCTCAGACTTTGCAGGTTTTGCACAATACTGTTCAAGAAGATGCAGATCACAACTCCGAAAACAGCATTCCTCCACTATTCCTCGGTGAGGACGGCGGCCATTTGATCTGTATGGCCGACCTAGAGCAATATACGAAACAGAATTATTAACACCGGCTGTTTTTGTCATCTACACTATCATGCTAAAACACTCTAAATAAACAAAGTAAAATTTTAAACTAACTTTACTTGGTGCACAGGTACATATCCTAGATCAATTGTAAATTAATGTATGAAATTTTTTATTAGGTTTATTTTTACTAGTGGTAGATCAGAGGTAATGAACTGAAAAACCGAGGTTTAATTCCCAGCACCACCAAGTTGCTATCGCTGGGTCCCTGAAAAAGGCCCTTAACCCCCAATGCTCAGTTGTATAAAAGAGATAAATGTAAATTGCTTAGGATAAGAGTGTATGCATATGTATTTATTTATCAGCAATAGCTGCAGCATATGTATTTCTTTATCAGCAATAGTTGCATTAGCTGTATCGTATACTTGAATCATTGTAAGTACATTTAAAAGTCATAGTTAAACTGCTCAAAAGGTTGATGTAGAAAAGAGTTTCCACAAAAAAACCCTCTCACGTTAATGTCTATGCTACAGACATTTTTTTAACCTTGTCCTTTGTGTATTGAACAGTGATAAGAGGGAAAAGGTTAAGAGGGGGAAGTCCACTGTCAGTTCATAGAAAAGAGATGGGAGGTGGGAGCGGAAACTAATCTAATTTTGATCTTTCATATCAAACAAAACCAGACAGTTTAAAGTTAGATAAAGCCGAAAAGCAGACACATCCTGTGATACGCAATTTGCATGCATGAGTGGCCATCAAATAACTGTCTGTGTCTGCATAAATAATCTGGTCTACAATTTATAAAGTCTAACAAAGATACAGTAAAGTGAGGAATTACACAGTGTATTACAGGGACATTTGACAGACACCACTACACATGTGAATGCACAGCAGATAGACACGTCCATTGGTAATTTAGAAGCAAGATTTCCACAATCTGCATCAAGATGACCATTTCAAAGCTGTAGTTTGGACCTTTGAACACTGGGTATGGGAGTGTGGGGAACCATGAGAAGTGTCATGAAAACTTACTAAAGTAAAAGCCTCTGTCTCCACACACAAACTGCAGTGTGTCCACCAGCTCTCCGCCGCAGAGCGTCTCTGCCGATACTTGAGACGAATACATTGATAACGCCATAGTGAAAAGCAAAAGTCTACAAGAAGACGTCACCTGGGGAGGGGGGTGGGGGTGTTGGAACACAAATATATACCCACATAAAAAATAATGCTACTAAGTTACTGTATAGACATCACTGTAATCAAAGAAACATCATTATTTTTTAATAATTTTGGACATCTGTTTTAGTCAAAGCAGTCAAGGATTGGGCTATGGCGTAAAATCCCCAGTGTTAACACCCACGTGTTTATCCAAGTCCAGCTGGACACAAATGAACATTGAAGGAGATAATTCAACACTGCAAGAGTTAATTAACCACTGGAGATTTTTACTCAGCATCTCTAAAAACAAGCATGTCGACCTGTCTATATAAACAGGAGGTACAGTTCATTTAAAAGCAAATTTTTTTCACATTTTAGGATAAAATATTTCATAAGCATATAAAGTCTGTGATACGATAAACTGAAAAAACCCAATTATAAGAGTTGATTTAAAGAGTTAATCTTCAGCACTGTGCACTACAGCTGCAACTTCTGGTTAACCCATTAATGATTAATATCTTTTTAGGTAACATGATTGATTTAAGTCCAGATCATAAGCCATGATCGCGAAATTACGCATTAATAAAGAGATACACGTACAAAAATAAGAGAGAACAAAACATGCAAGAGTTTGATGCGCTCCTACCATTGTTGTGTGTCTCTCGGCTCTTCTGCAAGAGCTGCACACTGAATGATCTACCATGAGTTTCTGCTCCTCCATTGCCTTTATCCTGTATAAAAAAGTGTCCGCTTTAGTTTCCAGGCTGGTGCATTAGTGTAATGATGTAAATAGGAAGAAAAGAGGATGGTGTTGATGAGTATGAATACGATGCTGATGCTCGAGGTTGTTACTCGAAGTTCACAGGACAAAGTCGGGGGCGGATTTGTAGCGAGAGGCATTTTATAGGTGCCCCCACCCATCCGCCCCTATCTGCCCCCGAGGAGGGTTGCCAGATTTTCACCGATGAACGCTTTGCAACCCCGCCCTTTTTAATTAAAAGAAAACACTCCGCGCGGTGGCACTGACAAACAGGTGTGACGTTTTAAGCAGGGACTCGTTGCGTCTTTAAAAAAATAAATAAATAAAATTTAATAAATAAATAAATAAATAAATATACAT
>JAOTQW010000029.1:4883299-4913009 GCA_026260075.1 Sisor rabdophorus | reverse complement strand
GGTGTATCCCCTGCCTCTCGCCCTATGTGTGCTGGGATAGGCTCCAGCAGACCCCTATGACCTTAAATTAGGGAATAAGCAGGTATAGAAGATGAATAAATAAATGAATGAACAAAACTACAACAAACTGAAATGGAACTTCAAAAAAAAATATCTGTGAAAGTTCTGTGGCACTCTTGGTAAAACTTGAAGATTGTGTTATTAAACAATCAACATTATTAAATAATTAATAATACTTTAAATAGCAGAAAGACATTGACAGTTTCCAAACAATTATTATTACATTATTACAATTATTACAGCCACATTTCATCATAATGTATCTTATAAAATGTAATTAAAGAGTACAGTATTTCATTCATTCATTTATTCACCTTCTATGCCCATTCATTCCCTTACTTGCGGTCACAGGGCTCTGCTGAAGTCTATCCCAGTCATAGGGTGAGAAGCACAGTTACACCCTGGACAGGTCGACAGTCTATCGCAAGACAAACAACCACACACACTTTAACTCACTCCAGTCACCACTCAACCTAATGTACATGTTTTTGAACGGTGGGAAGAGAAACATAAAATAAAATCATAAACAGCCAAAAGAAAACTGGCCTTTAAGAAAATATTACATGATCGATATAACAGCCAGTGTTTCAGATCACTGCCAATCTAAATATCTCCATACTGCAACAAGTTCATCCCTGCAGAAATGTTTTTGAAAACAATACAAGATGTAGCACTTTGAAGGAAGTCGTGACATAGAGTGTGGACGGCTAGAGTAAACCCTCAAAACCAAGCACACCCATAGCAATGACTAGCACCGGACTGGCACTGGCTACCATAACCCTATCAGTTCAGTGTAAAAGAAAACAGGTTTTCCTCACACTCACACCTGAAAAGCTCCATATTCCTGAAATAATATGTTGTACCTTGTGAAAGACAAGGCACGGCTGTTCTAGCTTTTAACGGTGGCACTTTCAATAAAATGGGGAACGTTCATTAGGATCCCTGTAATATTAGAAGCCTTTGGGAAAAGCCCATTTTTCAAGAATGTCAGACTCCGGCAATAAAGTGGTGCTTATGTGACAACAGTATTACCGTACACAGCCACGTGTCAAAATTAAGGGTGCGGCCTAGAAACAATGACTGAGTAATGTACCACTTTGACCCTGAACATCTTTCAATGTCAATGAGGTAGGAGTGAACATAAGAACAGTGTTATAGAACAGCTTCATATGGTAATTGAGTCCGTATGCTTAAGAGTACAGCCCCGGGAACGAGGATTAGAGGATGAGGTGGCACTGAACCAAACCCCCTGACAGCATCACTCCAGGGGCCGCTTGGAACAGTCAAACACCAAATCAGTATGCACAGCGCTTTACATGTGTCTCCCGAGCGGTTTCACTCCACCGGAGAGATTTATGTAGGCTCTGAGGTTACTGCTAGGCACTAAAAGTCTGGAGGACCTGATGGTGATGATGTAAAAGCATGTGGAGTAATGTGGCACAGAAGAACCGGAGGGTAAGGGGAACAGGCTAAGCCAACAGAGTATCCGTGCGTTTCAGGGGGAAGCGGAAGTCGGCAGTTGATTTTGGCAGTGCAGAATGTCCTGTGAAATATGCTACCTACGTAGCTGACACGTAGCTGATGTTGCTTAGTATTCCCAGGGTCTGAGTGCTGCGGCACTAATGCTCCCTTATAGCCCATCACTCAAACTAGCTAAATGTGTTGGATATGAAAACCTGCTGAGGTAAAGTTGAGGAGAAAGGAAAATAAAGATGGCAGCGAAAAAGAGTCGTGTGCCATTATTTCTTGGTTTTTTTTTTCACACACTGACAGCACAACCTCTCCGCAAGTAAAACATTCCTGGCTACTCTAATTTATGTTTGTCTCATGGCTGGTCTTTCAAATTCTGTCTAAATGCCTCCTTCACCACACTTTTAATGGCTCTGTTTTTTTCCACTGTAACGCTTAATTATTCACTCTGAAAAAGCCTCACAAGGGGTTCACAAATGGTAATTGCAGGCACCTCACTCACACTCAATCTTTTCCTCTCTTCCTCCTCCACCCGACTATGTGAGGATCCCGCTTTAGATGATCGGCTGCATTTAACAAAACAACTCAAACCAGACGCACGCTGACAGACAGATTTTGTTCCAGCAGATTACTATTCCATCTCAGACTTTTGCTTTAAGTTGGATTACAACATTTTTCTTTCCAGTCATTTAGGGGTCTTGAATATTTTTTTAGCAAGAATGTTATTGCTATTAATGTAAGCTCATGACCGTCATTAACCTGCTAAGCTTATATTAATTTGTGTTTTAGTTTTGAGAGGGGTCAGTATTTCAAACTGATTAAAGGCTTTGAAAAGGCTATGGATTAAGCTCAAAATATTTTGAAAATGAATTCTGTCAGGTTTATGATCAACATAAATTCACAAAATATAAATGACCTCATAATTCATACTTATATACTTCAGAAGAAACTATATGAAGGCAAAAATGAAACAAAAACGATACCATAAATTCCTAACAAAAATTAAAGTGTTATTTACAATGCCCTTAAAATTCAAAAATGCCCAGATATTCTCATTATAGTTTTACAACTTAAAAAAAAAACATATTTACATTTATATTTACAGAACTTGGCAGCAGCCCTTATCCAGAGCAACTTAAATTTATCCCTTTTATATAACTGAGCAGTTGTGAGGTTAATGGCCTGGCCCATGTGCCCAGCAAAGGCACTTGGTGGTGCTTTAAATCGAATCCCAATCTTCCAATTGGCAGTCCAACATCTTAGCCACAGTCCCATATCGCTGAGACTAAAAAAAAATGTTAGATGCCGAGGCAACTTTAAAATGTTTGCAAGTACCTATTGAAGGTTTTGTTCAGTATTTTTACAAATTACAAACGATTACATGTTAGGTTGAATGCAGTATGTGACTGTACAGTAAACTCAACACTGTCAAGTTCCTTTAAATTTGTGAAAGGAGAACCACACAAATAAATAAATAAATAAATAAATAAACCTTCTGACATTTTCATTTTCTCTGTGCAGAACACATTTACATTTAAATCTACAGCATTTGGCAAAAATTCAGAGAGACTTACATTTATTTCAGTTTTAATACAACCGAGCAACTGAGACTCAAAGGCTTTGCTCAGCGGCTGGGAATTGGTTAGCAGGCCAACACCTTAACTGAGCTACCACCTAATGTATAGTACCTAAAGTACCTCACCCACCTAAAATGCATACATTGTATGGCCATAATATCCCCAAAATAGTTGCAACAAAGTTGGAAGCACATAATAGTCAAGAATATTAAATATGAAGGTAAGGGGCTCTATCACAAACCCCCTGAGCCTCATGAAAACATAATGTGTTGTTTTTGGAGTGTAAAAACTTGAGAGATCTGCACATAGTCCTGGAACTGAACATAAACCGCACTGGAGAGCTACTCCAATAACATTCGCGCTTAAAACCTCTGCTGAATGAGCAAATCTCATTCAAACAAAACAATCTAGAAAAAGCCTTTTTTACGAAAATAAGACAGCCACGTATCAGCTATCTTACGATGTCCCATCACTTTTGTCTATCGAGTGTACTTTTCTTTTGTATCTTCTAAGAATTACTGTAAATATAAGTATTTTTTGCTTTTCTTACCTAAAATCTATGTACAGTAAACACTCAGTTCCTTTATCAAACAGCTAAGTGAAATTCCAAATGTTTTCTGATTTATTATCTAACCTCACAACATACGGTTTACAATAATGGATTCGGAGATGCTTCGTTCCTAATTTCTTAAAACAAAGAATTTGTATTGTTCCAATACGCAAGATGAATGTGAGTAATATTCTATATCCTATTTTATCTTTAGAATCGATGGTATTTTTGCTGAACATTACAGTTTCTGGTTCATTAGATCAACTATCATATAATTATGTAAAAACACATTAGATCTTCCTAAAATGTTATACAGATTTAAATTAGAATTAAGTTCAATTACCTGTGTTGTTTCCTGCTGTTAAGACTTGATATTAATTATTCCCCTCAAATCGAATAAGGCAAAAAAAAAGCCTGCTTGCCTGAACATGGTCTAATGACCTCCTATAATTCTAGTTCCCTTTTAGGGGGTACTTTTATATTTCTAATGACATCAGCTGTTTGTACAGTGTGTACTTATACCTCGGTAGCTGTAGGTAGGAATATGTATTCCAATTTTATAGTAATTAAAGCCCTTATACCACATCTCTCATTTTGTCAGCTATTGCCTAAAAAAATGAATCCAAACACCCCCAAGCTAAAGCATGTAACGACACCATGTTGCTTTTATTCCTTTTGATTTTACACATTTACTAGCAGCTAAAAATTCGCTAAAACTTTGACCTTTAGTTTGGAACTAGAAGATGATTAATTTAGAAATAATTGTAACCTGTGAAATATCAATATTTTTTAATAATTTCAGTATTGTTTTCTTAACAGTAGAACTGCACATTCTTAATAACCTCTATGTGTCTTTCAGGACACCCCGACTGCACGCAAGATGCCACAGATGGGCTGCTCGTGAGCTGTCAGAAACAAACACTGTACTACAACACCATGTCATGTTCCAGGACTGACTGTCGAGCACTAAATATTCATGAATTAAGGAGAGGCGGGGTACCGGCCTCCGGTTTCCGGCACGATGATAGCATGCTGAATATTTAAATACAGTCACGGGGAACTGTTTCCTTCTCTGGATTATACACATATTTCAAACAAGGCTTTTTCTCAGGCAGGGTTAGATTTAGATTAGATTATTTGGGATGGGATGTTTTCTTATGGTCCATATAAGATATGATAAAGATATCCATGTGATTGTGCACCAATAAACATTTAAACTGTTCCATTAATGACAAGAGTTTTTTGGCAATCTTTAACATAGGGTGACTGGCTCTCATTCAGGGAAAACAGGAAAAGGGCAGCATTTAAAATCACAGCCTGAGGGGCTGTCGCAGACATACAGAGGAGAGAAGGGAGGCTTGACGATTTACTTTTAATGCATGAGCGTGCAAACTAACACAATGAACGCTCCGAACAAACACACCGCTGCCTTTGACCTTCGCTTTTTTTTTTTCCTCTCCAGGCGAGACAAACAGGAGTCTGTTGAATTTTAAAGACGCTGGGTGTAGCCTATTAAGGCAAAATTCTCGATTTATATTTATTTCCATAACGTCTGCTCAAATGCCACATCCTTGGCTTTATAGCTCTGTTAATTAACATCAGTGCTAAGTCTTTGCTCGGTTTTACTTTCACATTTATTTGTTTTGCCTTTTTTCCATCAGAGTAGATTTACAAACGAATTCGGCAAAATCTAGCGCGTCCTGAAAAGCAAGGTAATTAGATTTAGGAAAAAAATAATAATTCAACCTGCCATTTCAGACTCGGATCTAGGTCAAGTGCCGTAGAGCCGAAAAGCTGTAAAATGGCTTTTGACTTTCGGCAGTGCTAAAATTAATATGACAAAACTATAGAAATGAATGCTTGATAACTAATAAATTAATAAACCATTCAGCCCTCTTTTCCCACTGGCACTGTGTTTAAATAGAGTGCTCTTCTTATCAGCAGTTCATGCACTCTACAAGACTCTATTCAACACTGGAATGACCTTCATGCTAACACACACCATTTGGGCTTATTTGAAAGGAAAGGGTTATGCAAATGACAATATCTGCTAAAACTATACCCATGTCTATGTCTGTCCTGAATTCATTAGAGAGTACTGCTATTAGATAAAACATTTTAAAAGCTCAGTGAGCTTGGAAAGGTTCTCCAATCGATGTGTTAAAATCATCCCATATGCTCTAGACTTAAAGTGAATATGGACTGGGCATAACCCAGGCATGTTCATTCAAAAGGGTGACTAGAATTCATTTATTAAACCACCACAAAGGGATTAGTTCAGGTTGCTTCATTAGCACAATCCAGCTGGTGAAACATTGGTGAGAAAAACCATCAAATTCTCAGGAGAAAAAAACGCAGCATGACTCTGTATACCAAAGCAGTGGTGAATTTACAGTGAAAAGTGAATCAGCAGAGCTGAGCAGGACCACCAGTTTTGGTTCTTTCATCTCGATGCCAGGTTTACTTTAACCGTGTTTTGCTAAATTGTCATTCTGCAAAAAAAGATGTTAAATGTATGATCTAAGAAGATCTGTTATCCAAAAACACCTTATTTTTAATATGGTGACTTCTGTTGGGAGAAATATTTCAGCATGTATGGAAGGAGTCTCCAATGTCAGCACAGGGTTTAGACAAAGGACAACGTCTAAGGGCCCACGTGATGCAAGGCTGCTTTTTTTAGTCTTTAAATAAAGAGAAAATGATGTGAAATTTTGTGTGAAAGTTAAGACAATGTCTAATGGGTGTTCATTTGTATAGTTAAATGATACCATGCCAGAGACCATGACTACTTTGCTTTAAAATCCAAATAAAACATATTTTTTGTCCTAGAACCTTTGTTTTTAAATCATTTGGATTCAGAATTTAGGGTGAAGCAGGATTTCTATTTAATCACACATCATGCTTAATCACACATTATATTTGTAGACATGTGACTATAGATCAAGCTAATGGTTATCACTGTTGCCTCACAGCAAAAAGGCCCAAGTTCTTACCCTTCAGAGAGCTGGAAGACACCTGTGACCACGAATTAGGGAATAAGCTTATAGTTGTATAGAAGATGTGGTTTCTGTTTTAGCATGACAAAATTTGATAAACAAAGCATGCTCTATAATGACATGGTTTGCCAAGAATGAAGTAGAAAAGGAAGAACAAGAGTGGCCTAAACCTAACCCTAGTAAACACCTTTTGGGTTGAAGTGAATGAGCTCCAGCCCTTTTACATTGACATTAGAATTAAATGAATTCCCTTTTGGTTTAATAAACAAATCATCATTAAAATACTCCAAAATCTTTCCCCAAAAAAGCAGTAATGTATATGTGGCTGTCATCGTGAGGTGTCCACAAGCATTTGATTAGAAACAGTTGACCATATCGTGTTCAACACCTGATACACATGTTGATTAGGACGAACATCATAATGCTGTAAACAAATGAAACACTAACCAATATAAGTCCAAGCAAATTAGCACAATTAGTTTTATCACATCCGTTTCAATGGTGTTAAATAAACCCTTTTCAAAGTGTAACAGCAGTCTTCACCATAATAAGGTATAATGAACAGCAACCTGCTGGGAAAGTTCACACCTCTAAATTACCCCCATGTGTAATCTGTAATCCATTTTCTCAAGTGTAAATTATGCAATCTGTACAAGTAGCTGCACACTGACAGTCAATATGTTCATAATAGCGTTTTCTCATTACTAAGGTAGCTTGTCCTGCTTTCATCCAGTTATTTCGAAAGGCTCCAATTATAATTATATAATATATGAAGCCTTATGACCAATTATTTATTTTTTTTTCTTGAGGCAGAGCCATCTCCGTTTCACCCGGCATGATGCTTGATGAGAGGGGCAAAGGTGCTTGTTCTCAAATACTACTTGAATGTGATCTAAAATACTAAATAGGGGGCCATCTTATACAAGATTTAAAAACAGCACCCATTCATGTACTTGTGTGAGTACAGGTCTGTTATGAGTCCTCCAGCATTTAATTATGCTAATGGTCTTGCCTTATGGGTTGTTTAACACTATGATTCTATTACACTGCTTTATTTTTTAACATAACAGCAGCAGCATTGAACAAGCAAACACTAATTAATATCAGGCCTATTGCCTCGATTAGTATAGAAACAATTTACAGCTTAATTGCTTCAAACATGTCTTAGCTATTTTACAGTCAGATTCAAATGTTAACCAACTGTTTAGTGCAAATTTTTTATCGATAAATGAACATTAAAAGGACATTATTAGAACACTGTCAATTTGACTGTAGTAAAAGTGTCGCATGTTGCCGCATTTATTTATTCTTCACTGTTGATATTTTAGATAATCAAAGAGAAATCGAAGATACCAATCAAAGGCTTACACCAACTACGCATTAAGGCTCTTATTCACAATATGGATTGCATTTTCTCACTGCTTTTCACTAGCAGAGCACTCCAGGTAAAGCGCTCTTGTGCCCGTTGAAGGGAGGAGACTTTTCCTTGCACTCGTGACCATTTATTACAAAAAGGTGCTGTACTTGAAAAATTTGGAAAAAATATCAGGAGTGGAAATTTTGTTCTTGATTCCACACGGATGGATGACTTATGGCTTTGCTTATGTTAAGGTTGTCTGGGAACTATAAACAGGAGTATCCAAGAGCAATGTTTCCTGCTCTGCTGGGTCCATTTACTGCCATAGGAGCCTGCTTACCACACAGACAGCATAACCCAAACACCTTCTGGCAAGTGACAGACAAAGTGCTGCAATCACACTCAAGGTCATTAGGCTGACCTGGTTTACCACTTAGGCCTCATTGTTACTGATACATTGGTGTTGGTTGTGCTGAGATATTCGAGTGCTTTAGAAGTGTCCTGAGCAAACCTGACAATGGCTCTTAAATGTCTTGCACTAATGGCATGTTTGTGACACCAGCTTGACGAGAGAGACACAGAAGAACAAGGATTTATTTACAACCGCACCACAAAGAAGGTCACAAACTTACATTTATCTCTTTTATACAACTGTGCAATTGGGGGTCAAGGACCTTGTTTAGGGGCCGAATATTAGGAAACTGGTGGTGCAGGGAATCGAAACCAGTTAGCAGTCAAACACCTCAAGCACTGCACTTCTACTTAAATACAAATAAAGAAATATTAAGCAAAACATAACAAAGGTTTACTAATAACGAGGGCATCTCCCAACCCACACCAGACTAAGCTCATGTTTCACTTATTGATGAGCACTTGTGAGTAATGAATCAAGCTGTTTAATGGGACAGAATTTAAGAGCCCCGTTTAACCTCCAAGAGCCTTTGGGTTCAAAGGCCATCAGACTTTAGTGGATCTGATCAGCAACAAAAATGATGCGAGCCACTGCTTATCTAAGGTCATGAATTAAGAGCCAGCTTTAAGCAAGTCACTGCTTCAACATATCTTCATAACTCATTACCTGCAACAACATGCCATGTGGATTCTCTGATAGAGGGCACTTGAGTGCACTTAGTCTCAGGTCACTTCTACCAGCGCAAGTCTCTTGACGTTTCTACAGGCCGGACCTGCCGTGTTAAGCTTGAATGAAGCTTGAAAGCTAGAGTGCACTCACACCTGAGAAGCACACTTTAGCTTCTTGAAGACGCTATGACATCATGTCAAAACGGAAATCCAGGCAAGTGACAGTGTAAATAATGACTTGTTATGAAAACATGGAGGTAAAGCATTTTGATGTCAACTGGCTGGACCAACAGTTGAAATAGTACTTTAGGAAGCCAAACAAGTTTCAGATCTTCCATTCACGCTTAAAAGCACAAAAAGCGGTGGCTCCTATAACAATGTCTGACTTGTATAAAGTTTGGTGAGCGTGTAAGCCTTATTTGGGAGTCAGTATTTGGAATGTCCAACATATTCACTAACACAAACCTCACACTGTTTGTTCTCGGTCAATTAGGGTCGATTAAAATGATGTAGAGCTTTAACCTTTTTTTTTACCACCGGTAGAATGAAGAGTCCAGTGTTTAAACTGTCCGTCACACGTCCAGTGGGAAGACTTATTGAGAATATTTACCTCGTAAAACATTAGAAAACAATATAGAATTATGCAGTTCAGGTTGGATTTGCGGTTATTGAAACAAAAATAAATCAATAGTTAGAAATAAATTAAGATTTTAAGAAATGTATACTTTTCCAGCTACTGAAAATAACATTTATAGATGTTAGCATATTTCTGTCTACCAACTATACCGTATTAACTACTGTTCATTTATTTATTCATTCATTGTCTATACCCAACTATTCCCTAACTCACAGGTGTCTAATGGAGCCTATCCCAGAGCACATGGGGCGGGAGGCAGGGGTACACCCTGGACAAGTTGCCAGTCCATCATAGGGTCACACATAGACGACACGCACTTACACCTATGGGCAATTCAAGAAACTCCAACCAACCCGGAATAAAACCCACACAAGCACGGGGACAACATGCAAACTCTGCACAGCAAGACCCCATTATTATTTATTAGATATATATAATTTATTACCAACTGAGCTTTTGGTGGAAAAATTTCTTGTAATTAATTTCTTTTATTAGGTTTGGGGCAGCAATATTTAAGACATCTCTAATTAATTATACATGTATGTTGGACTTCCTAAAAATTTGAATTACAAAGTAAGCAACAGTAAAAAGAAATAATTAATAACATAAAAATTCATTATGTTTACATTATTCTTATTTATTGGCCCCCAAACACTAGAAAAAATATCTGATTAAGAATTGCACTCTCCAGTGAGCAAAATCTTGATTGACACACATGTAAACATCCCTAAATCTAGGACGCAGTCTGTTTTAAAGCATTCTGCTATCTGTACAGTCAAATAAGCTTCTGGTCTTTATTTTAAATAAGAAATGAAAAAGGCGGGATTGAGCTGAAACTAAAAAGCAATAAAATGCAGCAAGTAGAGCTCAAAGCCAGTAAATATTTTATACACCTCATGCTCATCATGTTTTCTTATCATTTAATGATATACTGTGTCTACACTCTCTTTGCTAATGAAATACAGCCTAATAAATGGAATAAGTGTCTGGAAATCTTGGTGATTAAAAAAAAACAGCTGAAAGTCATCCAAGGGGATGGAAGTAACATTGTCCTGGCAATGTGTAAAGCAATTAAGCTAGCCGGTCTATCATAGAGGAAAAAGGAGGGAGACAGATAGGTCATCTGGACACACGTCTTAGACTGCAGCTCAAATCAATCATTCTGAGGACACAGATAACATTTCCATCCTTGATAATATTTAGAGAAGAATATCCCTGAACCAAAACATGAGTTTAAACAGAAATAAAGTGTTAAAGGGGTGGCGGAGTGGTTAGCACGGTCACCTCGCAACAAGGAGCTCCTCGGTTCGATTCCCGGACACGGGGTCTTTTTGTGCAGAGTTTGCATACCCTGCGTGGGTTTACTCAAGGTACTTCAGTTTCCTCTCACGGTCCAAAAACATCTGCATTAAGTTAACAGGTGATTCTGTATTGCCCATAGAAGTGAGGTTGAGTGCTTGTGTTGTGTGTGTGTGTGGCCCTGCCATGGACTGCCGACTTGTACAGGGTGTGCTTTTCGCCCTATGTGCGCTGGGATAGGCTCCAGCAGACCCCTAAAACCCTGAGTTCGGGATTAGGCAGGTATAGAAGATAAATAAATAGATTTCTAATATACAACTGAATAATTACTCTGGGAATATTTTTTTATGGACTTTTATTTTTTCAACCCGCATCTTAAAAAGAGAAAAAAGACACAGAAGATGTAACAAGGCATCCTGTTGTGAGTTTGTGTCAAAAAACAGCCACATTCCCAGAGAGGCACGCTAAAAAAGCACCTCTAAGGACGAAGACAATTTAACACAAAGCCAAAACATTCTTAAGGTTTCTTTTTGAAAGACTGGACCGTTCTTTAAGGGAGCCTTCAATAGCAACATTCACTATGAAGGAATTGTGTGTGTGTGTGTGTGTCCTGATGGGGGAGAAAGTGGCTGAGGGGGGGGAGAGCTGCTTCAGTGCTGAGCTATTCACACTCTTTCACTGATTACATTGTTCAGTCTCCTAATAGCTTGGCATCAACAGGTGGCTAAACGAGCTAAAATGTTTTCACCCCTCCATGCACAAACACTCTATTGCACACGTGCATGTGCCTGCACATACTCATAGAAAAAAAGTCATACACATCTGATTGCAAACAAGGAGAACACAATTATCTGTGGTGGAGGAAAAAACCCCAAAGCTAGACAAAACCGCTATGCCTGAATAAGTCTTCTCTTGCATATCATGCCCAGGTGCACGCAGTCATCTGTTGAAAACTGTTAGAGAATAGATGAAAATGGAAGAATGGACCAAAACAGGGACAGATAGGGACAGAGAAGCTAATTCACAAACGAACTGTGAGGTGGCCTGGGAAAAGATGCAGAAAAAGTGTGGATTGGCATGCAAATCAGGTCTGTATGTGGAAGCATGAAGCCAGCCAAAGGCTTTTAGAAGCAGTAATTTGCCAGCATTCACCTCCCATTAATATCAGAGGCGAATAATGAGGAGCCGAGGGAAGGACCAGGTGTCGAAGTGGCCATGGAAAGGGAACAAAGAGGGCAAATGCAGTGATCCACAAGGAATGCCTGCGGAGTGAGAAAGTAGGGAAACAGGCATGTGATATTTTTGTGAAATCAAGAGCAAGTGTTAATGTTAAGTAGATCACTTAAGGGTTTAGCTTAACTCCCTTCCTTTGGCTGACACTGCCGCCCATGTGACTTTCCTTACTCGGGCACTGAGCAATCATGAATGCACCTCCAAAATCGAACCGCTGGTGTATTAATCTGACATGCTGTGTAGACTGTAAGTAAGCAACGAGATTTAGAAGGAAAGTGTCTCTGCTGTGTCAGCCCACTCAGAGTAGCCACAAACTTCGAAAGCGTTCTATTTAAGCATAATCCGGAACAGAAAACGAGATGATCGCATGCGAGCAAACAACTTGCATGCATTATGAGATCTTCCCTTTCTGTCTTCTGGTCTGTTTGACAAACTTTACACTAATCCGCTTCACAATTTACAACCTCCGTTGTGGTAGCTATTAGCACGACCACAGTCCATAAAGAAGGTTGTAAATCCAAAACAACACTACAAACCACAACATAAAAGTCGAAATGGCCCTGCTGTGCTAAGACACACTAATTTGATATCTTCCGTAACAAGCATTGCCTGGTCTGTCACATTCCTTCCCTGACAGGCTGTACAAGAGCGGAATGTGAGATGAGTATTCTGGTGCCAACTTTAAGATGAAAACAAATCTTAAACAGGCAGGATAATAAACGCCGTGTGTGCAAACTGAGGGATTTTGATATGAGCAGGATTAAAAGTGAGGCTCCAAAGAAGCTTCACGCCAGAATCGTTTGTGACTAGCCATGCGGCAAGGCATCAGGAGAAATGGAACCAGGGCTGATAGTGCCTGCGTAAAGCGGTTCATGTCAGCATTTCTGTGTGAAAAGCAGCAGGTCAATAAACACATGAGGCATAATTAATGTGTCGTGGCTTTTTGCATGATCAGTTAGCCTGCTGCTGTTGGAAAAGCACTACAGCATACAAAAGAGATCAGTAAGGTCAAATAAAGCCGAGGGGAACTCTGATGCATGATTTCCCTGGAGAAATGATCTGTATGTACTCTCATCGGTGCCTGACCCTGCCCTCGTCTCATTTCCACTGACATAAACAAATGAACACCTTTCTTGAAAGAGGTCTTCAATCCATTAGACCTAATCAGACCCGAATCACATATTTACAAGTAATGCAAAAACTGAATATAAAAACTCTTAGCCAATAGCACAGAGGATAACTTGCTGCTTTTTTGTTACACAATCATATCCTCTCACATCCAAAGACAAATTTCTCGCTAACACAAACATACAGGTCCATTTAAGTTTGACAAGACTGTCCTTTACCTAAAACGTGCTTGTTTCAATGGTGACCATTTGGAATGAAGTGTAGGAATTAGTTTCGAGAATTTCAGCCAGTAAATTGACACATCACTAGGATGTCATTTTTTTAGTACAGCAGAAATTGTTAAACTACTATCTTAAAAATTTATGAAAAAACAACAACATTGACTACAGAGGATACAAGTTAATGAGCTGGGTCTCTCCTCTGAGGAGACTCTATCTGAGGTGGATAAAGTTATTTGATTCCTTTTCATCTATTAGTTTTGTCCTTGTCTAGCTAGCAGACTTGCCATATGCCAGACTTTGCTTAGCTATACTGTACTATACCATTATAGAACATTCTATACCATTCTATGCTATAGTATTGTGTACTATACTGTACAAGAAATTATTCTATTCTATTCTATTCTATTCTATTCTATTCTATTCTATTCTATTCTTTATATAGTTAAGTAAAAGCTTCCACATGGCTTGTAATAGTTTGCACATTAAATAAAAGTAATTTTTACTCATTTATTCTAAATCCTGCACAGTTGAGACTCATAATCTTTATAAATTCGAAATAAATGTTCATTTATTATTTACCTTTTTTTCCTTTTTTTGATGTGCTTTAATCTGCCTTTACTTTGCTGTGTTGTGCTTTTAAAAAGATAATTCTTTTTCATAACAGTTTTGCTGTCACTGTTATTTAAAGAAGATTTCCAAAAAAGCCATTCCAAATGGGAAAAGTGCATACTCTACTGGCTTTTACTTTGCAAGTACTGTACTGCTGCCATGCAACTTCTACTGTTTTCAATGGCTTTATCTACCATGACATCCTAAATGGAACTGGAAATAGAAATGGTGAAAGTATGTTATTTCGAATCATATTGCCTGTTATATACAGTATATTTCCATTTCTAGCTATCTACCAGTACATTCTGTAGATACATATGTGTGTGTTTCTGTTAGTCTACGTAAACAGATAGTGTGGACTTTAGATATTTAGATATTTCGACTTAACCTGCAATATTATGAAAACTGAAAAAACTTATTGGAATCAAACTCAGTTTATTCAGCTCAAACTTAGATCCAATATTTTTTTTCAGATTGCTCATTTTATTGCATCTAAATGTTAATTTATTATTATGTTTGTTTATTACAGTTCATTTCAGTGGCATAAAACTGCGAGTTAAGTCCCAGCCACACTCTGTGTTTGCTGTGAGGGGCAGTAACGTCATTCTGCCATGCCGGTTTTGGTATGAACCTTCATTAACCACCTCTCGGAGGGTGAGGGTAAAATGGTCCTTGTTACCACTCCTCGGCGATAAGGAGTCTGATGTTCTTGTGTCATTTGGCCATTATCAAGGAAGCTTTGGGTCATTTAAGAATCGAGTGCATCTTAGAGAGAATGACCAAGGAGACATTTCTCTCCTTATCACCAACGTGAGCCTGAAGGACAGGGGATTGTATCGCTGTGAGGTCATTGATGGGCTAGAGGATGAGAGTGCAACAGTGGATTTGGGGCTTAGAGGTATGAATAAAGCTTATTTTTACAAACATAGCATACCATTTGATCTACAAAACCTGCCCAAGTAAATTTCCAGTTATTTAAACATAGAGGTTTGACATGTTTATTTTTCCTTTATTTTATAAGAGGTTTTTATGATTTCTAATAAATGACAGGAAATTCCTTGCTGTGTTGGCTGCTGTGTTTTACCATGTGACACACTGATCATAGATTAGGTCCATCTGTTTCAGGAGTGGTGTTTCCCTACCAACCACATCATGGACGCTACCATCTAACCTTCCAGCAGGCCCATAAAGTTTGTGATGACCAAGATGCTACTGTTGCCACATTTGATCAGCTCTTTGCTGCCTGGCAAGAAGGGATGGACTGGTGCAATGCCGGCTGGCTAGCTGATGGCACAGTTCAGTACCCGATTGTCCAGCCCCGACAGCCTTGTGGAGGAGTTGACCTGGGTCCTGGTGTACGCAGCTATGGAGCCAGACACAAACACAGAAACCGCTACGATGTTTTTTGCTTTACCTCTGCTGTTGCAGGTAAGATAGAATATTGTCTTTCAGTTTTCTCATTTTAAGAAAAGCTGTACTGTTTAGTTTTATAGAAGAAGACATTATAGTCTTTTTTAAAGATCTTCTCAGCCTAATTTTTGGATGTCTACATTAAGGGGCAGAGCATATTAATTAGCAGTTAATCACAGCAAGAAGATCCCGGGTTCAATTACTGGTCAAGGGGTCTCTCTGTGTGGAGTTTGTATGTTCTCCCCATGATTGCTAGGCTTACTACGATATTTCGGTTTCCTCCCACAGTTCGAAAACATGTACATTAAGTTGATTAGTGATTCTAAATTGCCCATAAGAATGAATTTGCATGCGTGCGTTTGTTTGACTGGCAACCAGGGTGTACCCCTGCCTCTCACCCTATGTGCATTAGAATAGGCTCCAACAGACCCTTAGGGCCCTGAGTTAGAAAATAAGAAGATGAATAAATGAATGTCTAAGAAAACTAAATTTGTGCTAATTTCATCATCTAAGTAAAGCTTAGGTATTAAAGAAAAACCTAGCTTTAGCTAGCTAGCATTGATCTATTTTATTGTATGAAATAAAATAAAACAGCTGGTTAGAACCTACTAAATGACACAATATAATGATTAGTGTAACGTTAGCTAGCTCGTTAAAGCTAGGGCAGCACGGTGGCTTAGATGTTCACACTTTCGCCTCTCAGAAAGTAGGTCCTTGGTTCAAGGGTCTTTCTGTGTGGAGTTTGTCTGTATATGTCCCTGCAATAAGCTGTCATCTTGTCCGGATTGTATACCTGCTTTATCCCCACAACCCTTATTGTGAATAAGCTGCTATATCCACAATAGGTGTTTAACTTTAGCCTAGTTTGAATTTTGCTAACGATCTCTAAAAACTTTTCCTTTATTTTTCATGATTTCATTATATGAAGCAATAAAATAGCATAGCACTATATTAAAACGGCTTTTTTCTCTTTACTATTGCAGATAGAGAGATAAAGCCAGTAAATTGCGGTGGTTAGAATTTAGCTTGCAGACAGCAGTTCCTGATAGCTGTGAATCCAAAGGAATTTTTGTTTTATGAATGCAAATACAGACAAGTACTAAGATTATTCTTATTCTAATAATAATAACACTGCAAACTACAAATACTGTCCTGTACTGTATTTTTACACATATTCTTGTCATATAAACCCAAAAATTGGTCTTGCTAGCTAGTTAACATTCTATTGCATTGTGCAGCTTGCTAGGACTCATACATACTAGATGACCTTTACGCAAACTTGTCTAGCTCTAAGTCTGCTCACAATCTAAGATAGCTAGTCAAGTGGAAAATTTCCATAGGGCTGTATTAAGACAGCTGGTTACTTGTCTGTAAACACTTCCCCCATTTTGTTACTATTGCAGAGATCAAGGTGCCATTGCTACACCCTTCCCCTGTTAAAAAAATCAGATTTTTGCCTCTTGCAACACAAAAAACAGAAAAATGGTCACTCTTAAAAACAGATTAGTCAGTTATTCTTAATACTTGACACTTTCAAATAGTCAATTTCTTTATTATTTTTAAATCTGTTATTTCCAAATATCAATATGAGATAATCCAACAGCAGATTTGGGGAGGTTTTGCTTTTATGTTCATTCATTCATTTATCTTCTATACCAGCTTATTCCCTAATTTGGGGTCACAGGGGTCTGCTGAAGCCTATCCCAGTGCAAATAGGATGAGAGGCAGGGGGTACACCCTGGACAGGTTGCCAGTTTATCGTTTGGCCACACACTCACATTTACTCCTATGGGCAATATTATAGTCAACAATCAACCTAATGTGCATATTTTTGGACTGTGGTAGAAAAAAGCTTAGGGAGAACATGCAAACTGCGCACAGAAATCGAACCCAGGACCTTCTTGTTGTAAGGTGATGTTAGTTACGACTGCTGTTATATTGATATATATTATAGACTAATGTTAGCTATGGCTTATTACTTTTTAATCACTAGTTACTTAGTCTGACTTTAACCAGCTTGTTAGAAACTTAGCCAGCTCAACTGAGTATCAGATGTTTAAAGGGTTAGAGAAGTCTTATTTTTATCAGAAAAGATAAGTATAGTGCTGTGTTTTGAATTTAGCTTGCAGACAACAGTTGCTGATAGCTGTGGAGCCAAAGCTATTTTTGTTCTGAGATAACAAAATTCAGAAAAAAGACTAAGATGGCTCTGATTATAATAATTATTTATATTACACTTTAAATAGTTCCGTACTCAATTTTTAGCACATCTGCTAGTCTTATGAATGCTGAAATTATTCTGTTGTTTCATTATCTTTCAGGAAAAGTATACTTCTTACAGCATCTACAGAAGCTTAACTTTTCCATGGCAATCCAGTCCTGTATTGAAGACGGTGCACAGATTGCTAAAGTTGGTCAGCTGTTTGCAGCATGGAAGTTTTTGGCGCTGGATCAGTGTGATGCTGGATGGCTGGCAGATGGAAGCCTGCGCTACCCGATTAACAACCCTCGCCCAAATTGTGGCTCTCAGAATCCAGGAGTCTATAGCTTTGGGTTTCCTTCACCATACCATAAACATGGTGTATACTGCTATAAATCTAGGTAAAGGCTTGTTGGGATTTTGTGCCTGTTAAATGTGAAGTATGCAATACAGCAGCGTTATGTCCAATTGCATGTTTATGTTTTTCTAAGAGCTTGGATGAGAAGAGATAGATGATCAAATGTTACTGGCAGTTAACCCAAAAACAGTCTGAATACCATCTGATTCTCCCTCAGACCATTTTCAGTATTATATCAATATGACGAGTATTAGATTTTAATTACACTGACAACTTGTCTGTTAAACTGTCCAAAAACAATAGGTATTTAACTCATTTCAGAAACCCCCCTGACACACTAAATTAATTAAAAAAAACATATTGAACCCAATTTACTAGAAGACAAAGCTGTTTAGATTGATGCATTATTTATCAGAGAAAAGGTAAAGAATTTTTGGTACATTAGGTTTAATATTTCTTTCTTTTATACATAGTGCTTTAGTGAAGCTTTGAAACCCTAAAGCACTACCTATTCTAAAAACAAACTGATAATGTAATTTTTGCCTCGTAGATATTTATATTAACACTTACCATACCTTCTTTTTATGAACTGCCTATCAGGATTTTACAGTTAATTCTTAAAAATATAAAAAATGTAACTTTTATTTTCCTTTTTTAATATTATTTTTTGTATAACAAAGTAGCGGATTGATTTTATGCATTAACAAATAATTTTAGTTATAATTATACACAGACACAATGTATATAGCAATTACACATTTCTAGGCATATTGATATGAATGCAATTTCTATGAACAGAATGTTTCTAGAATATTGACAACCGCAATGATGATAAAATTGCAATGACTTAAATTTCTCAACCTGCACTGATCAAGGCTTAGTTCTACACCCTATAAAACCTGTTATGTTGCCAAAAAGAACTGTAGCTGATCACATTTAAGATGTTTGCTAAATGATTTACTGCCTCTCAAATGTATACTTTAGCTCTGACAACTGAAGGTCCTACCAGTAGGGGTCTCAGTTTGTGAGTGTACCCTGTGGGCATGAAGGAGGTCCAGGTAAGAGAGGAGAAAGGGCCTTGTGCATGAGAGAAGCCCTCATAAGAGTCCATTTAGTCAAAGGCAACTTCAACCTCCATCCCACTAGGCAAATTGCAGTGGCTGTATTTTTACAAGTCCTGCAATTCAACGGGCACTTATTGCTCCAATTGCCCGAATGCCTTAAAATACCGGAGACAAGAGAAAAACATGTGAACTGTGAATTATGTTTTAGATTAACCTAGATTTAAAAAATTCATTTCACCTAAATGCAGATCTGTTCCCTTATGCACAAAAATTCACAGTGAATTAAATCCTTGCTTTAAAAGTGATCTGTTGAATGTTTTATTTGCCATTACTCATCTTTTCATTTTAAGTTTTTAAAAAATACATTTATGCAAGCAAAAACAGGCTGTGGGATATCACTTGTGACACAACCTCCATCTATTATCATACATGTCCCTTCTTAAGCATGGCTTAGCCTCTTCTATTTATCCTTTTTCCAAGTGTTCTATTAAAGCATTTGTTTGCTGGATTTCTGCAGTGTCTGTTGCGATTCGTACAACAATAACAAACAAAAAACAAGATTAAAGTTTGTAGTTTACCCAGTACTTGGGTAACAAAGAGGCACAGCCCCTAAATCCTGTTAAACACAAAAACCAAGTATTCATTTGGCGCATGGCTTAACTGATGGTAATTGTAAAGCATTAGAGGGGGAAATTAAAAACAACACTAGGTCCTAGGAGATCTGGCAGTATTTAGGACAGGGTGAGGATGGATTTTTTTAAGTACTGCGCACTGCACAGCTTGCAATTGGACAGAAACATTGTAATACATGGACACAAAATAAATGTTTACATTAAGATAACAGTTTGACAGTATCTGGACACTGAACCAGATTGTTTTTTGGGGTTTTTTTTTATAATTTAGACCTTGAAACATTGCTAAAACAAGTCAAATTGCTAAGTAGAATGTAATATTGTAAGAAAGTACATACTCAATTTTATTACTGTCATCAGAAATATTAAAAATTACATGTTTATAATTTGTATAAAATAAATTAGATGTAAACCACTTTAAATTTTTGGGCTACAGAATTTTTTCCTTTCTATTATAATAGACTATAGATTAAAATATACTAATAATTTACTTTCTTAAATCTGGTAAGTGCTGTAAATTTCATTCGTAACTTGCAAACCGAACAGCTAACAGTATCCAAAGCCAAAAAAAATAAAAAAAATAAAAGAAGAAGAAACTGTTTTCATTGTCCCTCTCTGAGGACAGATTGCACACAAATCCCAGACTGTCTGGATGGAAGATCCTTCTCTGGAAGGGTTTGTAAAATTTAGCTGATTCAGTAGGTGAAAGTTTAAAGATCTGATTATACTATGGGAATAAATAATATACTCATAAATAAAGTGTCTGAGGTGAATAAAAGATTTAAAAAATAGATTAGATTAAAAAACTTTTTCTTCCCAGTCTAATTAAAGCACTACAACATGTTGGGACACTATATACACTTTGGGAATTTATCTTAAAAATAACACATTTTAATACATTATGCAATCTCGGTTCCAGGCCATGAAAAATAAGACATAAATGATTTTTAAAAACTATTTCTTTTGAACTCATTAGAGGTGCTGTCTCAACAATGTCTTCTTGGCAGATCTGCGCCTTAGGGATCTTTTCAGTAATCTTCTTTTGATTACTATAATAGAAAAAGATAGATAAAAAAAAATGAAATATAATATACATAAATTCACACATACCTGTACATATATTAGAAACATCTTTATACTCGCTTATTCATGCCATTAGCAAATTAAACAATAGTGTAAAATGGTGCAAAAACTAAGATAGTTTTTGTAGGTGTTTTAAACTTGAGAGACAGAAGTTCAAATAATTACTTTTTTCCACCACAACAGTAAGTAATAAACAATCTCAGAATGTTTACTTGAGGGTAAATGAGGTACAATAGCAGAACACTGCATTGGGTTGTACCTCAGATGGAGCACCAATGTGAGGCTACATTGGGTGAATTTTGCCAAGTAGGATGTTAGCTTGGTTAGAATCTTTTGTTGATCCTAAATTAACATCTTAATTACCAACTATAACCATCTGATGTCATCAGTGTGTGTGAACCTGCCTCAATTCATTTTAGAATCTTCTCCTTTATTTTGTTCATAAACAAACTGAAAAACTTTAACTGAGTAAAGTTCAAAAATAAGAGTGAAAATTAATACTATTATTAAAATCTAAATTTTTATTATTAAAATTATTAACATTAAATTACAACAGTTAGACAAATCTATTAACATTAAAATTAAATGACAAAAGTTAGACAATCTATAATAAAATAGTTTATGATAGTCCAGAAACAACAATTGACAATAAATGAATTTTTACTGTATTGATTCTAATGATCCAAAATGGGTTTAGACAGTTAATCATGAACAATCGCTAATGAACAGCTAAATGTTAAATCCTATGAAATAGTGAACCTGTAAAGCCGCAATGATTTTTTTCTTAAAATAGGGTTTCAGATTAATTAATTATCATTAGTTATTTATTTAATCACAACCTTTTGAAATTTTCAAACACAAACCATATATTTTATCTATTTTGATCAGGTAGGGCAGGGGCATCAACTAAACTGCACATACATTTTGTGCACAATTGTAATGCATTACATATTTCATTGAAGTATTTCATTTATTATTACATTTATAATATTACATTTTGGTTTACATGGCAGGAAAAATGCATAGAGGTTGGTTTGGTCGACACATGCTGATGACTTCAGACGGTTGTTTAATTGAAATGTGAAAAAAAGATAATCCAGAATCACATACTACATCAATACTTTTACAAATTACATGTCCAGTTGCTACATTGTACATGATAATTGGACAGCAGCATTGATAGAGCATGTATATAGTTGTTCCCTTTTAGGTGAAGTGGATAGTAGGTGTGAAAAGATTCTATTTTTTAGAAACATTTAAACGATCTGTAGATAAAATATTTTCCTACTTTTGCTAACATGTTACTTACAAGGTATGCATTCCACCTGTGGCTTTTGCCAGTTTCCATCTGCCAGGCAGCGAACCACAGGTAAATGGCGCTGTCTGAAACCATCAATGCACTGATATCTGATTATTGAATTGACCTGATAATGTTCCTTCTTAGTCCCAAACCATCTGGTATTCTTTAGTTCAGGAGGTGGGCCACAGGTAACTAAGAAAAAAAAAGACGTTTAATATAATTCAGCAGATAACAGATTAAACTATATTAAACATAGAGAATTTGGACTATTAACCTGGCCCAGTTTTGCATGTGAATGGTAGATGATAATTGCAAGGCACATCATTCCACTGCCCATTTTCATGCCAAATCATCACCACACAATCCTCGCCAGAGTTGAAATAATTATCTGGCTGATTGGGTCTCCAGTTTTCATATTGCTATTAGGAAAAGTAGACATAACTTCAATAATTTTAGTAGAAAATACAGGGCTATATTTTCGGAGTTAAATAATTTTGACACACTTACCATTGGGGTTCCATCTGTCCACTGGAAGTCATTCTCAAAAGTTTTATCATTTAGCCCAATCCATTGGTAATCCTGTGCGTAGGCTGAATTAATGAAACATTATGTTATGATGGCAAATACACGTTGACATAGAGACATGCTGTGTTGACGTTCGACTTAACATACAGTTAACAAATACTTGCTCCTCTGGGTTATTGATGCTGACCAGATGAGCTCCAAGCCTTCGACAGTGTTGTTCAGCTTCCTCCCACATTGCTCTTTTTGGGAGGTGCAGGTAGCAGTTGCCCTGAAACTTTGTCCAGCCTTCCTTACATGTTTCTATGTCTACAGTGAGATATGATGAAAGTGGGGGTCAAATTTATTCCTTGATGCATTACCATAGTACAAGTGGGCTGGACAGAATTACATGCATAATGTTTATAAGCAACTGTAGCTTATAAGCAACTGTAGTTACATGATTAATTATTTTTAAAGTATGTGAGTCCATAATGTTATTATATCTGGTCATAAAAATCATACACACCCATAGACACCACTATTTTAATCGACTAAGATTTTACTTACTTTACTACATTATTTTACATATAAAATAATATACTAATGCTTTTAATAGTTTTATGCTAGTAACTGTTAACAGTTAGAAGGTTATTCTGCATTGCATGTTACAGAGAAATGCATTTATGATGCATTAAACTAGGTCTTTTGATTAAAGAATAAAGCATAGAAAGCAAATGAGTATTTCACATGTATCAAGACAAACATTAATCCTTGATCATCACATTATGTCCTCTGTGCACAAGGGGTAATGTGTTTTTTTTTACAGTCACATTCTTAGCACTAAGTAAATTTACTTTTACATGCAGTAATAATAAACAGAAAGTTAAACAAGGAGGCCAAACAGAGTTTAGTGTTATAAGCAAATGGAAAAAATAAATATCACAAGCACATTCTTTTTGCATGTGTTATAATTTCACTACTTGCATGAGTCGTTAGGAAACATGATTACCTTTTTCATTCAGACCGTCAAATAAAAAAAGTCTTTCTTTGCAGAACCTTTTCCTCTACCACAGTTTCCCCACCCGTTCACCATTTTGCAATAACACAAATTGCTATCTTTACTCTTCCATCACACGGATGACACTAAAAGTCCAGCCAGTGCAATTACAGCACTAAAACTGCCTTTCAGGGCATCAGATTAGATGTTTTTTGAAAGATTGTTAGTATCATTAGCTGAAGCCAACCTCATACCGATCTCACAGCGATCCCCTCCATAGCTGGGTAGGCATAAGCATTTGAAAGCATCCTGTACCTCCACACACGTAGCTCCATTGGCACAAGGGTTTGCATGGCACACATCAACCTCTGAAAATAAAGGTTATGCAGTTAAGTCTGGCAACTACGACAAGACCCTTAAGCTGGGTTATGCAAAGGGTTAGTATAAGTGCTTATTGAATATATAACCATGAACCAAGCAACATGCATTTCTCTACAAATTAAATCGACAAACTGCCAATTTGTTAAATGATTTCTAATCAACTTAATAATTGCATCATGGCTGGAATAATTTTAGCATTTTTCTTTGTGGTTTAAATGGATGCTCTAATAATTATTTTGTTGCATTGGATCAAAGTTCAGATTCATAACAAGAAAAAGAAGAAATCTAGTCAAGCACCAGAAAGTAGCAGGCATGTAGCAGGCTGGAAAATAGCATGCTGATTAAGTGGTAATTGTGCAAAGGCAAAGTTGAATAAACCAACACATGGGTGCACAAGTGAATTTATAACTGGAGGTTCCTGTAAATGTCAGCTAGAATCAGATATCTCCACACACATGCAAAACAACCTGTGAAACCTGTCTTTTTTAGGTGATGATCAGACACAAGCAAACAGACCCAAAGACACACATTGATGGGGAACAATGACAGACAGAGAGGAGTGCTGCTTTAATAGGAAAAAAATACCACAACAAAAATGTTAATAGGAATTAAATGGTTTAGACCAAAATAAAGACATTAAATAAAACAAAATGTAAATTTTATAGTACATCAAATTAAATTAGAATGTAAACCTGTTGAGAAAAATGGCATTTTAAATATACATTCGGTTTAAGTGACTCACCAATATGGCACTCTTCCACCTTCACCCCAGGTGGGCAGTGACACACCCCAACCCCGTCCTGCACAGAACATGCAGCAGCACCACAGGGGTTTGGATTACATGGGTCCACAGCAGCTAGAAAACAAGTATAAACAGATGAAAATTCTATACTTAAACATTTAAAATGTACAAAAGGACTGGAATCTTTTATTCTTAATTTTATAAGTAATTGACACTAAAATTGCTAGTATAAAAAAGGTAGAGTAAGTAATTTTGAAAACATTCTCAGACCGAGTAACAAAAGATAACTGCAGCCAGTAAGCAGTAACAGAGAGTAGATTTAAAAATTTAGCACATCGTTGATACAGAAAGTGTTTTTTTTCTTTTTATATATTTTTAAGTTTAAACACTATGCATTTTGGACTGATGTATGGATTTTATGCTGTAGTTGGACTGGAAATGCTGACCTGTTTGGAGTGTGGACATTTTTGGTGTTTTTAAATGTTAGAAAAATCATTCAGTGTAAGTTTAATTGTTAACTTACATTCCTTCATGGCTGGAACCTCTAAGGCAGGTGGGGTCTCCATCACAATGGTAGGGTTTGTAGTAGTTACAGTTACAGGTGCTGGAGAATCATACTTTCCAAAGGTTTCAGCATCATATGACAAGATATCATTTGGCTGTGGATTTTTACCAAATAGCCCAGAGGGAAGTAAATTTGTTGGCTCATCAGATGAATGAACTGAGTGTTCACTAATAGCGGCTTTAACATTGGGATCCTCACTTAAAATAGTAGTTTGGTGGTGCCCACTTGTCATAAATGGTCCACTCTCTAATCCACTGTGCTCAATTGGTCCTTTCCTAAGTTCATGGTTCTGAGTGGTGCTAAAAGATACTTCCACCAAGCTCTCATCTGTAAATGATATAATATTTCCACTGGCTGATGCCTCTGATAGAAGACCAGATATTCCCGAAACGTCACCACTCTCTTCCCCAGATCCATACATCAAAATCCCAGAGGCCTCTTGTTCTGTGCTTGTAAGGTCTATAAGATCGGGAAGTCTGGACTCCAAAAAGGTAATAGTAGCAAATCCTGAACCACTTCCAGAGCCACTCAAATCATCCCTTCCACTTATAGCAGAGCCACTTAAACCAGACCCTTGTAAATCTCCAAATCCACTAAAATGCAATTGGCTTCCACCGAGCTCCTGAGCTGTAGGGGTTGGAGCAGTGGACACTTCCACCCACTTGCCTTTCAGAGTAACTATTTCACTGCCACTAATTCCAGATAAACCACTGTCATCCCCAGATGTTAAACCTGTTTGAAAACCAGAGAACTCCTCACTAGAACCTAGACCTGAAGAAAAGGCAGAAGGTTCTCCCCCTCCACTCTCTTCCAAGATGGTGATGAATTCTGGTGTAGACCCACTCTCTGCTGAACCAAAACTTGAGGCACTTACTGATCCAGATCCTTCCCCACTGAAGAAGCCAGAACCCAGATCTGGTATAAAACTGAGCATCTTTGCACTACCTTCACCGGCTTCTTGAGGTATTCCTGAAGCAGATGTATCCCCAGAAAATACTGTTCCAATTCTTAAAAATGTAACACTTATGGCTGAGCCATCACCACTATGGCCAGAGCCAGATATATCTCCACTTAGGCTAGATGCTGATAAGTCAACTTCTATGCCTGATGACTCATGTGAAAATCCAGACCCCGAAAATCCAGACCCTGAAAGTTCACCTTCTAGACCTGAGGACCCACTTGTTAGTCCGAAACCTGAAAGGTCACCTCCTAAACCTGAAGATCCACTTTGCAGTCCAAATCCTGAAAGTACTTCTTCAAAACTTGAAGACCCACTTGTCTGTCCAGATCCTGATAGTTCTCTGTCCAAACCTGATGACCCACTAGGCAGTCCTGATCCTGATACTTCTTCTGCAAAACCTGAGGACCCACTAGGCAGTCCAGATCCTGAAAATTCTTCCGCTGAACCTGAAGACCCGCTAGGCAGTCCAGATCCTGAAAGTTCATCTGCTAGACCTGAAAAACCACTAGACAGTCCAGATCCTGAAAGTTCTTCTGCTGGACCTGAAGAACCACTAGGCAATCCAGTTCCTGAAACGTCTTTTCCTGAACCTAGTGACCCACCAGTCTCGTCTCCATATCCACTTGCTGATATATTACCAGAAAAACCACTGGCCCCAGTCATCACGTCTGCTGAACCAGAACCAGAGATGTCCTCAGGAATAGGTGGGGTGATAGGTGGATTCACTTAAAAACAGAGAAAAGATAAATCAATGCATTAACATTGGTTATGTTAAATACATTGTCTGTAAAGATCTGTTACCAGGTATCGACAGGTCAATTCTTGAGGTCAGGTTCACTAGCTCCTCATCAATCAGTGTCATATTTACTTCAGTCTCATTAGAATCTAATTGAAAAGCAACAGTAAAATACCAACAGTCATTTCATTTTTTTCATACTGTAGATGCAACATAAAAGATGAGACAACTCTTAGAAATTATTTTATTTTCAAGTTTTTAAGTGTAAATACCTTCCAAGCAGTAGGCATCAAATTTGGAGCGTGCATCAGGATACTTAGTCTGGTTTGGAAACTTGAAAACTGTATGGACTCCTGGTTTCCCTCCTCCACATTGAGGCCTAGGATTATTAATGGGATAGCGGACACTGCGGTCGAAGAGCCAGCCAGCGCGACACTTATCAAAACCTTGCTTCCATGCCACATACAAATCAGCTGTAGAAGCCAAGGAGGCATTCTGGGCTTGGCAAGAAGCCAGTGCTTCATCATAAGTGAAACCCTCAAATGAACTCACATGAAAGACATTTCCTAAAGGGAATTGGTAAGTGTGACTAATTTTCTTATAGAATTTTATTTCACATTGATATGCAAGTTACAGAAAAAAAATAAATAAACGGCTTCTTTTTGTGTATTAAACCAAATCCAAGTTGTTTAAAAACAGTGAAGTTGGTTATTTCCCCACCTCTTGGTTTTTCCATGTAGCAATATACATCATAGTGTTCGTCAGCAGGTCGTATGCCATAAGACCTCACACCAGGCAAGTCTTCCAAATCACCAGCACATTTCTCTCGTACAGATCTGATTGGATACCTTTATTTAGACCAAGAGAAACAGTTAATTGAATCAATTTATTTTAAAATTTTTGCTTTTTTAATATACAAAGAAGTGTTATGATATATTTAAAGCATAATAGTAAGAAAAACAATCACCTCACTGTCTGGTCAGTCAGCCAGCCAGCATCACACTGGTGATAACCAGCTTCATAAGCAGCCTGTAGTTGCTGAGGACTAGCAATTACGGCACCAATATCCTGACATGCTAACTGAGCCTCGATAAATGTTAAAGAATAGCGACTATGGCCTAGTCTGTAATGGAAGACAACACCTGGATGGACAAGAGGATTAATGTAATATAAAGTGAAATTCTATTGATACATTTTTTTCTGCAATAATATATAATAGTGCTACAACCGGTAACATATTTTACTAACACTTTTCACCTGTAAGAGACATTTCAGGTACAGTTGCATTCTCAACAGGAATCTCTAATCCAAGGTTAGGCTTTATAGTCACCATGTCATCAGTGATGCTGGGCGGTGAAGACAGAGGCGTGTGTGTAACATTTTGCTCCCCATACAGAACATCAGGAATTATGGTGTGGGGTTTGTGAGTTTCAACCTCACCAATTAGTTCGCTTTCAGTGGAGGTCTGCGTAATAAACAATGCTGGGCCTCCTGTTACCAAATCCACACTTACTACCTCACTTGTATCCTCTGTAGTTTGTATATTCGGGAAGATTTTGAGTATGGCTGAACCCTCTTCTTCCTCATCTAATGGAAACAAGAGTATATTTTATTACTAAATCAACTATGTCTAATCTGGTTAAGTAATTCATAATTATTGGAAAAATTTTTAATAACTATTTTAATTTGCTATAGCAAATTACCTGTATAACAGAAAGCACCATATCTTGAATCTGGTAGAGGGTAGCCTGTCTGATTTATAAATCGGTACACAGTGCGCACTCCAAGCAGACCTCCTCCACACTGTGGACGGGCAGTGTTAATAGGGTAGCGGACACTACCATCTGCAAGCCAGCCTGCATTACATTCATCCATACCAGCTTTCCAGGCCAGGTAGAGCTCACCAGTTGTTGCCAATTTGGCCCGCAATTTAGTACACGCTGCTTGAGCTTCACTAAAATTAAACTTTTCAGAAGATGTTGTATAAAACACTCTACCTGTAAGAAACCATGAGATCAAAGTAAACAGGTTTTACAACATTTTCACAAGAGAAATGGCCACAAGTGTGCTGTTGTGTACCTGACATATTTTTAGCAAAGCAATAAACATCATAGGTCTCATTGACATCTCTTAGTCCATATGTTCTTACTCCTGGGAATTTATACTTGTCACCATAGCAGGCCTCTCTGGGGTCATGGATAGGATACCTTATAGTAAAAGTAAAATATAACATCAATGACAGAATAGTACAGAAGTGATAAGCACTAAAATAATTGCTTTCGATTTTTGACCCAAATAGGAATGGTCTCAACTGACCTAACAGTCTGATCAGAAAGCCAGCCTGCATCACACTGGTGGTATTCGGTATCATATGCTGCTTGTAGCTGTTCAGGTGTGGCGATCACAGCATTATTTTGAATACAGGCTGCCTGCGCCTTCTCAAATGTCAGGGTGTAACGTGACGTAATAGCACGGTAATGAAACACAATGCCTAGAAAACATTTCAAAAATGTTTATCTATCTATCTATCTATCTATCTATCTATCTATCTATCTATCTA
>JAOTQW010000029.1:4870937-4883199 GCA_026260075.1 Sisor rabdophorus | reverse complement strand
TATTAGGTTGTTGGCTAATAAACAAACTAACAACAAGAGTTTCCTGTTCCATGTTTGGTGAAACAAGAATAAACTAATTGAATGTGTGTAGCTGTGTACACTGGCGCACTTTAACATATATTATTTATTATTCTTTTTATATTTTACCTGCTTTATGTTTCTTAGTGAGGTTGCCATGATAGTGTAACTTGGAGTTTTCAGTTTTGTCAGCCATTTGAGAGGAAATAAGAAGAAAGAATCCCAGATATGTGACGTCATGTGCTAATTTGCATATTCGTTTATTGTGATAACATGAACTATCTATTTCATGGTGATTAGTGATTGGCTATTAAGAGTAGCCGTCATCGGTAATTGGTCCTTTATCAGATTCCCAAACAGTAATTTTTTATTAGAGCAAAATGTTGCTCCAACACTAGGTTATAGTCAACAATATCAACAATAGTTTTAATAGACATTTGAAATTTTTTTGTAAAAAAGGTTCTTTGCACATTTGTGCAATTATAACTGATAAGACTAAAAGCAAAAAAAATCCCACACATGCCAGTTCTACAACAGTGTCATTTCTAACAGTGTCAGTTTATGCTAAGTGAAAAATGCGTAGTTAAGACCAGTTAACTAGCTATGTTTTTTTTCATACCTCTCCTCTTGTTATTTGTTAGATGGCATCATGCAGTGATCTGCACAAGTCTAATCCAGATGAGTACCCATTGTCTAGATGTATGATTGAAATAGAGAAAGAAAGGGAATCGTACTTAAGCCCGACAGAGAGCCCATCCACACTTAGTGTCTCTTCTAGCAGCCAAGATCAGCAAGGGTATGATGTTGAATTTGACCCCCCACTGGAGAGCAAGTATGAGTGTCCTATCTGCCTAATGGGTCTAAGGTCAGCTGTGCAGACACCGTGTGGTCATCGCTTTTGCAACAGCTGCATCAAAAAATCTATCAGGTGAGCCTTTTTTGGCTGTACACTGAACAGGGCACTTTAGACCACCAATTTATATCAATGTGTTTTATAATGTTTGGACAGCAAGGATAATTTTGATAAACTGCAGTGTTTACAAATTCATTTATCTTCTATATGATTATTCCCTAACTTGAGGTCACAGGGGGGGTGGGGGTGCTAGAGCCTATCCCAGTGCACATAAGGCGAAAGGCAGGGGTACATAATAGACAGGTCCATTGCAGGGCAACACATAGACAAACAACCACAGACACACTCACTCAGACCTATGGGCAATTTAGAATCACCAGACTCTTGTTCAGTAATCTAACCTGGGATCTTCTTGCGGTGAGCAGACCGTGCTAACCACCAAAACACTGCGCCTCCCTGAAGTGCAAATCTGTAGCTTATTTAATTTTTCTGGTAGGGACACAGGGCAGAAATGTCCAGTTGACAATGAGGTGCTGACAGAGGACCAGCTTTTTCCAGATAACTTTGCCAAAAGGGAAATCCTGTCTCTCATCGTACGCTGTCGCAATGTTGGCTGTAATGAGAAAATGGAGCTCAGGCACTTGGAGGTAAGTTTTAATTAGTATGGTGAAAATGCGACCCATCTAAAAAATTCTGATCTGTGGATTTCTAGAAAAGAAAGGAGATTTGGATTTTAACCACTTGATGAGTTGTGATGTTTGATTATTAAGCTGTATAATTCTTCTGCAGAATCACTCGAAGCTCTGTGAATTTGCCACAGTCCCTTGCCCCCAGTGTCAGGAGCCTGTGTGGAAGAATAGTATAGAGGAACATAGGACTCAGGACTGTTTACAGCGTCTGATCACATGCCCTGACTGTGCAGAAAGTATTATATATGCTGACAAACAGGTAACAGACATTAAAACATACCTTACAACATCTGGTAGAAAATTTATGGTACTTCATGAGGCATATTACATTTATCTTATGTTGAATGCGTGGTGGTCCTGGGAATAGAACTCACTGAACTGTATGTATATCTGTTTACTAGGATTGCACAATATATCGCAATTTGTAATTGCACATATCGCTAGAGGCATTTTGGAATAGGTTGCAATAAATGAGCGATTTAATACTTCAAATAATAATAATAATAATAAATGGTGAAAGTTTTGTGTCAATGCAGATAGTAAAATATCTGGCACGTGGATGTAAGTAGAGTGTGCGTGCATCTTTATTGAACGCAGGACAATAAACAAGCGGTGATGATATAATTGCACACTAATCTTAAAAAGATATGCCAGCATGGGGCACCTGCAACTGCTCCCAACAATTTAATGCCAAAATTAAGAAGTTTCTTAAAGATATTGCACTGTTTACTTTGTTTAAGTCATGACCACATGCAGACTAGTTTTGTGTTAGACCATGCAAATTTCATCTGAAAAAAGTAGTATTTTAGTCACCTAAAAACACAATCTGTATTAGCTATGCTTTAGCGAACGAAATTCAAACACACAAATGTTTGAACAAACATGTTGGTTTTATCGCATATTTCTCTATATCTAAACTCTTGTCAAGCCCTACTGTATGTCTGTATATATGCCTGTCACCAGCAAACCAATGACGAATATTAAAGCACTTCTAAGCAGCAACAGTTCTTTCGTTTTTTGAAGATTTTTTACATTAATTAGCAACAGAACATTTTTATCGGAACAGAATATTTTTAGATTTGAAGCCATGTCCTTTTTAAATTTGGCAAATGCAGTGTAAATTTATTTGGAACTGTAGTCTGACATTTGTGCACCCTTTAGCACAGTACCACAAACGCGATGTTAGTAAAGTGTAGCTAGTTGTAAAAGTAATTTTACACATTTTATTTTGTGACCCCTCTGTGCTGAGGGCCTAACTAATAATTTCACACTATAAATCAAATACACTTTTATAAAAAAAAAATCATCTTTTTGTTCTTGCCTTCTGTGAATCCTATAACGATATGTTGCTTTGGGTTTTTGTTATGATGTAATGTATTTTGGCACATCCTAAATTGTTACATGCCTGTAGTATCAGAGTTTTTTATTGTCTGCAGGTACATGAGCAGTTGTGTCCCTTTGTGAATACAGTGTGTGACTATTGTAACATGGATTTAATTCGGGGCCAGGTAAGCAAAGAGTTTTTTTTAATGACTGGGCATATTAACAAGTTTTGTGTACCTGTACAAAGTGTAGCCTGTTTATTCGGTGGATTTTAAATATGTTTGTTTTAGTTGTCCTCACACTGTGCCACGGACTGCTTAAAGGCTCCTGTTGCCTGTTCTTTCCGCATGTTTGGGTGTCAAGAAAAGGTAAAGCTATATTTCAGGAATGACATCTCACTTTCTTTCATTAGTTACATTTAGATTCACAAATTGAATAGGCCTTTCATACTGTTAAATACAAGTGACCTTTGTTGTTTTAGATGCCGAGAAACAACTTGGCACTTCATATGCAGGAGTTTACACAGATGCATATGCGCTTCATGGCTGACTACCTGAGAAATCAGTTTATGAATGGCATTCAAACGACTACAAACTGTGGCCTTTCATGTTCACCCCAGTCTGAGATGGGTGCCACTTCTAGGGCTTCAGAGCTTTGCCAGTGCAGCCAGGAAATGCAGCAGCTTCGGGAGACTGTTGTAGAACTCGAAGGCCGCCTTGTACGCCAGGATCACCAGCTACGGGAGCTGAGCATTCGCAACGATACCCAGCATACGCAGGTTACAGAACTACGCAAGAAGCTGGCATCACTGGAAGAGAAAATGCATGAGCTGGAAGCTCAGCAGTACCAGGGGGTTTATGTGTGGCGAATAGAGGGATTCTCAATTCATCTGCACCAACAAGAAGCCGGACAACCAGTTGTGCTTCATAGCCCACCATTCTACACAGGAAAGCCAGGCTATAAGCTGTGTCTGCGATTGCACCTGCAGACACCAAGCGCACCACGCTGCTCTAACTACATCTCATTGTTTGTGCATACTATGCAGGGTGAGTTTGACAGCCAACTTCCATGGCCTCTGCAGGGCACAATTCGGTTGTCTGTGCTGGACCAGGTTGAGAGCCAACACCACACAGAGATAATGGAAACCAAACCAGACCTGCAGGCCTTTCAAAGGCCCACAGTGCCACGCAACCCTAAAGGCTTCGGGTATGTCACCTTCATGCAGCTGCAGGCGTTGCGCCAGCGAGCCTTTGTCAGGGATGATGTGTTACTGGTTCGCTGTGAGGTCATGCCACGCTTCGACAACAGCCTGAGGAGAGAGGGCATGCAACCTCGGGGACCTGAACCATCTCTCTAAGCTCATGTTCTTGCCTTAAACACAGACTATAAATGACTAATTATTGATTAAACAGGGCTTTATTCCACTGAAGAAAATGCAGCTCTAGATGTTTAACTGTAATCTAAGTATCTCAAAACAGTCTCCTGTTTTATTTATGTAAAACATATATATTATTTTAAATAGCATTTTGTCAAATTGTGAAATTGAGATGTAGCAAAACTAGATACTTTACATTGTTTTGCAAAATGCACTAGAGAAATGAAAATGATTTCATAACGACCCTTCTGTTAATACACAATTGTTGCCGTAAGTTCATGATTAAACGTACCACAGAATTTACAGAGAATTTCATTTTGACAGATAACAGATATTTAATCATTAAGGAATCCACATGCCAACAGATAAGTCAGGAGTTTGTTTTTATACTGTTTGTAATATCATGGATTTTATTTCACTTGTTGAACATGTGTAATTTTATCTTGGTTTATTATTTAGGGCCTTGTCTAGTAATATATATGGCAGGGGACTAAATACATGGCCTAATCATGTAAAAAAGTTAGTTAAAAATAAGTTTATTCAGCAGTATCTCAACAACTGTGGCTTTCAAATTCAGGACTGACACGTGATTGATTTGTTTTAACCCTTTCTCTCATTTCCTTGATGGTCACACATGCCTGTTCCGACCCAGAATGCATCCTATTCGCAACAGTGAGAAGCTGCACGTCAGTGCTGTCAGATAGAGAATGACGTCTCTGACTGCTTTCTGTCTCCATACGCCCCTCGCCCTCCTGCTCTAATAAAGGAGTCAAAAGAGACACCTCTGAAATATGATGTGTGATCCTTATCTCAGGTGTGATTAGGTGTGTACAGTTTCTTTCTTCTTCATGGCCTGACAAAGAGAAAGACAATGACATGTTAGTGTGGTACTGTAAAAATGCTGACTCATAATGACCTTGGTTTTTCTAAGAAGCTCTGTGTCATGTAGGAATTAGGGTTGTGATTTTATAAAGATTTTTATTTGACTAAATTGGAAATGACTAGTGCTGTTAATATGGTAATACTAGTTTTAGTGTGTCTGTGTTGTTAGTTGGGGCATGATGTGGGATTTGGTATATTTTTTTTGTTTGTATTTTTTTACCAATAAAAATAAACAAAATTTAAACAAGTTTTAAAATAAAGACTCAATTCTTTATATGATGTGTAAAATTATCAATAATTAAATTGTTACATTTTTGTTTGTAGTTCCACAGATAGGGAGAAACCACCATTTCCAACATTTTCTCAAGGCGAACGTATTCTGTTGTGGGGCCTCTGGGCTCATGGACTCCCTTGAAGAACAATCGTTAAAAAATGGTTTAAAAGCATTTAAGTAACTTAATGTGTTTGTGTTAATACGTGAGAGAGCTTTACCTGTAGGATTAGCAGCATCTGTCTGATTGTTGTAGCTAGTAGAGAAAGGTTGGCGGGAAGCAGCTCCTCCAGTGAAAGCCTCATTAGGACAACATTCCTAAAAGCTAGCAAAGCCATCTGTCTTACTGTAAACTCATGACCCTAAGATCCAGGGAAAATACAAGGAAAAATTGCAGGACAATCATTTCAATTGCCCTAATATTTTGTATTGGCTTCTTATGTGACAGGGATGTATTAAATTTCATACCTGTAGTGGATAAAAAATAGCCTGCAGTGTTGGCAGGATTTCAGAGTAAAATCTAGTCCATACATCTGCCAAAGAAAAGAGCTGACCTTCCCCTTATGAAAGAAAGAATGTATGTGAACATCTGTTGTACTGAGCCATCATTTACCACCAGCATTTGTTTTGTACCTTCATATAGTTGAACCTCTTCCAAAAGTAACCCAACTCCTTTATTCAAAAGCTGATTCTAGTAAAAACAAGAGTATTAGAAGGAACTTTAGCTGAAGCTAAACTGAAAAACAAATCTGACCACTTTCTGTCCCATTATATTGAACTAAAATTCCTTTTAAAATGCAGAAATAAATCAACACTGTAAAAACATGTGACTACATTTTCCCATTGGTTGGCCAGTAGTGCTTTACATTATAAGTAATCATAATAGATAAAGACAGAATCAGTTTGTGTCAACAAGCTCATGTTAAGTACCTGGAAATATTCTGCAATAAATGAGCCCAATTGTGTTTTTAAAAGCCACCTGTAAAAGGAAAAATAATTTGAAATGACCTACATTTGTTCTTCTTATGTACAACTTTTAATAATAGAAAGTTACTAAATATTAATCCAAATGTATTATTTTCTTAAATATAGTTTTTTCTGTATGTACCTGATGCGCTCATTTAAGAGATAAAGTTCATTCATTTGTAATCCTTCACCTCGAAACACCTTAATAACTGTGGAATATATACTAAAACAAACATAGCTTTTTTCAGTTTTTGAAATCTAATAAAAGTTAAAACTATCTTTCTCTAATGATCTTATTTAAGTTAAGCAATAAGGTGTTAATATTCTCTACCTGTTCATATCATTGCCACTGGAACTAGACTGTAACAGATGTGGTGTTTGCAATCCAGGACCTTGCTGCGGACCCAAGCTCATCTTCACTGATTTGTTTTAGTTTCCACACAAAGTCGCATGTAAAATACTTAACATGTAGCATATCCGTAACATGCAGAGTTGTGACATCTTTATCCGGATATGAGTAAAAAAACTGAGAGAGCTGTTGTTAGTTTTACTAATTAGTTTTTTAGAGCCTGTGAAAGTGGCCAGGTGGGAAGTCTGTACTTCCTGTGGTGTAGTAACTTCCTCTTTCCAATACTGTGGCACGTGCTTACATGTGTTTACAAATTAACTAACCAAAACCCTTCGAGTGTTTCAGATCAGTGATGTTAAATACATCTCAAGGTGATATGTAACTAGAAACTAATTTGACAAAAGAGTCAGTCAATAACATCATTATTTCTAATAATAATCCAAAAATATGATTAATTCTATATTTATATAGTTAACATACTAATGTTAATTTGAGACTCTCTAAAGGAACAAATAATTTTTTTCACAAACCAACCTTCAGATGCATAATAAGCTAATCTACATAGAAAAGTAATACAGTATATTATCAATTGTAAATGAAATATAATAACAGACTGCATAACTAATTTAAGCTTACAGATAAATATCGTACTTTGTAATTAATAATTGAGTTTTTAAGTAATTGCGCCTTTGAAAACTTTTTCTAATGCAATGAGTGAACCACTAAAGTCTGTTTTACTTACTTTCCTAGGTTACTGATTCATTAACTGTGGGACAGACTGTATTGGTCATTCCGATAATGATTGATCAGGGTTGAATGAACAAAACACAAAGGCTTGTATTGCCATTGAAACAAACTTTTACCTTTAAAGCCTGTTTAAATGATTTTACACAAAATACAAATTATTTGCTAATGATAATTTTTGTGACTGAAACTTAGCATTTGCATCATTTCTTGAAACAGGGAAGCTAGTGAAGGAAATGTAAGTTATGGGTTGGAATCATTAACCACAAAATTGTTTTTCATTAAAAAACACAGCAATATGGCATTATTTTTTTATTTTTAATAAAATGTATCAGTCATTTGAAAAATCACAAAAAGCTATTATTTAATAATTAAAATGATTCATTAAATATATTAGCAAAACAAATCATTAAGTTTTAAATATATATAATGGACCAGTGACCTGTTCAGGGTGTACCTCTGCCTTTCGCCCTATGTGCGCTGGGATAAGCTCCAGCAAATCCCTGTGATCCCGAGTTAGGGAATAAGCAGGTATAGAAGATGAATAAATATATAATTTAAATTCAGGAAACCAACTGAAATACTACATGTTGTAGAGATGAAATTTGATCTCTATTACAAAACTTTCTGGATCTGTACAAGCACAAAACAATATTCTGATACTACAGCTATTCAACAACATCTATTCAACAGCTTTGTCTTCTTTTACGCTTATCCTTCCTTTTCATCTTTCTTTCCTGAGCCTCCACTGTTGGCCTTAGTGCCTGTGAAACACATAGATGCTGTAAAATTAACCTGTAACAAGAGCGGAAAAACTGAATTTCAGTTCTGCATTATTGCTTAGCAAGAGGTCAACATACGAGGGCTTTTGGGAACCTCTTTGTCACACTTTAGTGTACTCCTTTTGAAGCATTCTGCCATCCAGGATAGCACCTCTCCACAGTATTTTACCTGAAGGTCAAATATCAAACAGTATTATTCAGCATCATCTGTAGAATCATAGCATTTTATTTAATAGGGTAGTCAAAATAAATCTTTTTACCTCTTCCTCCATAAAAGCCAAACGTTTTTCTTGTTCTTTAAACCGTGCCGCACTCATTAGTAGGCTTTGTACCCTAAAATGTGATAGTAGTTACATTCGCTTGATATGCACACTTATTCTACTTACATTCATCTCTTATGTACAACTAGGATTTAAGGGCCTTGCTAAGGGAGATGGAGACTTACTTAGAAGATGTGCTCTTAAGTCTTTCCTCACTGCTTTCCAGGTGACGTTTCTCCAGTTTGGCCAAGTAATTCTCCTTTTGCACTGACTCCCAGGTCATCAGCTTCTGATCCAGCCCTGGTGGCAGCTCCCTCTCTGGCCATTGAATGTAATCTCATATTAATTTTAGCTACACTTTAAATTGTACAATAGTAAAAGAGAATTATTAGTTTTATAATTCTAATTATTAAAGTAGCAAAAGTAGTCTAGAAGGAACAAAGCATGTTTATATCTACAGCAAAATCCATGAAAACACATACATTTATACAAAACTATATAAACTTTATACAAATTTCGCTTATAGTTTTAAACTGTAGCACTAACAACAACCTAAAAATGAAAGGATATATTATTTTTATTAACATCACAATGTGATAAAGTGACAAAAATAAATAAAATATTAAAACACTCAACTTTAAATCCTCATTTCTTGTTATACTATTAAGTGTATAAATATAAGACATTGGCTAAAGGTTGTGAGTATGATTGAGGTGTTCCATCAACTAACAATATTAGCAAAAACCATATTAGCAAATATTAACAAAATGTAAGATACAAAATTGTACACCACTTTAGACATCACAGAATACAATTGTTAATTTTTGAAAGACGGTGTAAATTAAATGCATCCTTACTATTTTTAAACCCTGCAATGAAACTGTTCTCTGACAGGTTTACTTTTTATGATATTAAAAAAAGAGAGGCATGACCCACCCAAAATTTCAATGTTTTCCTCAGCCTTTCCAAAGATGGTCAAAATAAGTTCCGAGATGTGGCTGATAATTATGAAGGGTGGAGCAAGGGCAGGTCGACTGTGGTACTCCACAATCAGATTATATCTCTGAAACTTCCAGAAGATGTCTGTATTTCCCTGTACCAGCTGGAATGTATAGCTGTTGGAGGGGCACAAGCAAAAATATAAGAGTTAATTCTTTGGAAAGCAGTACTTGTAAAAAATAATAAAATCTAAGAAACTCAATATAGAATCCACTCTGACCTAAACATTGCGATAAGCAGATTGAGCAGTAGAACATTAGTAACAAGTAAATAGATAACCAGCAGTAGGATGACCAGCCAGTTAGCATAAATGTTTGGGCAGGGTGGTAGAGTGCCGGCTATAATCATTTGTAGATCCATAGTGCAGTTATCTTGGGGCATTTTAGCCGCTGTGAAAATAAAAGGTAGCAATTAGCACTTGATTATACCGCACTGTGTCTCCATCTTGTGGCAGGTGCCTAACTAATAATAAAGCTGCAAAAAAACAACAATTACATTTACATTTAAGTCTTTTTGCAGACAACCTTATCAAGAGGCATTTAAAGGTAACTTCTTTATACCTTTCAGTGATTGCGGGCCTTGCTTAGCGGCTCAGCAGTGAAAGCTTGTTGGTGCTTGGAATCACACCCTGATAAATTATGAGTCCATTGCTTAACCACTGCGCTACCACTTGCCCATTTTATGTCCACATTACATGTTTAGTTTGTTTAGCTTTAGGTTTTTTTAGCTTATGATAATACTTTATCTAAATAAACATGATCTATGTTAAGCAGATGCATTTATTACCAGTAACATATAGACATATATAGTTTTAAGTTGCAGAAGTAAACTACCATCAATCTCCTCCAGGGGAATCTGTCCAAAGATGTGCAGGTATGGTCTGTAGAGTACTCTGCGGAAAACCCAGTCCAGTCGGGGGTCGTTTGGATGAAGCAGAGCTTGAGTCGCTACTCCATATGCAATAAGCCACACACTCAGAAAGAACAGGAAGAAGAATACATCCTTCATCTGAGAACAATAAAATAGGTAATGAATTAGTCAACAAACCATATCCAATGGTATAATATCAAATGGAAAACTAAAAGGAAGAAAATTATTTTGTACATTTAAATTATTTTGTACATTTATATTTGTTTTTCATGTTTGTAAAAATTTAAAATATGTCAGGTTGCTTTTAAATAATGTTTTAATAAACCCAGTAATATTATGACAATTCTTACATTCATTCATTTACTATACCCACTTATTCCCAAACTCCCAAATCCCAAAACTGCTGGGGCCTATCCCAGTGCACATAGGGCACGAGGCGGGGATACACCCTAGACAGGTTGCCAGTCCATCGCAGAGCCACATACATACAACTACACACTCACACATTCACTCTTTTGGGCAATTTACAGTCACTAATCAACCTAATGCAAGCACGGGGAGAACATGCAAACTCCGCACAGAAGGACCCGAAGCCCGGGATTCGAACCCAGGACATTCTTGTTGTGAGGCGACCGTGCTAACCACTGCACCGCCCTGAATCTAATATTTAATTAAAAAAATATATTTGCAAAAATGTATTTAGTCACCATTCTCTCCACAATGATAATCTTGGGCCCAAGCTGCTTGTGGATGGCAAAGATATGGATGAGTCTTAATGTATAAACCATGAAATCCAAAGCCAGAACAGTGCGTCCAGCCTCATAGGTTCCTTCTGACATTCTGTGCATACAGAATGCATTAATGTTTGTTTAAATTAAAGGTTATTGAATAGTTTTCCCCAAAAAAAGTACAGATCAAGAATTTGTTAAAAATTATCTAGCAGTTATGGTATTAATGATGCATTGATTAATTAATCTTAAAGCATACAAATTTCTAAATGTATAAAAATTTTCTACTAATAAAGCTTTTTTTAAAATACTGTACCTGCATGACACCCCAATCACAAAAAGAGAGATGGCTACCATGTCACACTTGTTCCAGTTATCTTCCACATAGAGCCTAAACTTCTTCAATATACTTATGTCTTCATCTGAGAAGAAACTCTGAAAGACATAGCAAATAGAATATGTTAGTGGCCCACTACTGAGATTGGTCCCACAAGGCTCAAAAACCTGGTCCTCATCCAATTTTTTGCCAAATAGGTTTAATTCCTGAGTTAGCGAATAGGTGCGTATAGAATATGAATGAATATTTCAAAATCAATTACAGCCCAACTTACATCTACGAACTGCACACTATTTTCAAGCAGTAAACTGAGCTTAGCTTAATCAGCTATCCTGTACCTAAGAAATATGTGCATTAATAGTTTACTCTGTGTTGTTAATAGAGTGGTAGAATGAGTCCCTAACTATTTCATACACTAAACACAAGTGTGAATCTTTATGCTTCATGTTTTACATACACATTTTTAATAGCTTATTTAAGTGTTTTTAACTTATTTAAAGTTGAACAGGTCTCTATCAGGGTTTTTTGATTGGTAGCATTCATAGATGGCCTGTGTTTTAACATGAAAGCGTGTGTCATTCATTCATTCATTCATTCATCTTTTATACCTGCTTATTCCCGAAACCGAGGTTACGGGTTCTGCTGGAGCTTTTAAAATGCTTCTCCTGACCTATAAAGCGTAAAATGGTCTCGCACCGCAGTATCTAAGCGATCTGCTAGTCTCTTACGCCCCGGCCAGCCTACTTAGATCGAAGGACGCAGGCTGTCTGTCAGTACCTCGTATTAATAAAACTACAGCAGGGGGCAGAGCCTTTT
>JAOTQW010000029.1:4820266-4837929 GCA_026260075.1 Sisor rabdophorus | reverse complement strand
GCTGGGATAGGCTCCAGCAGACCCCCGTGACCCCGGATTCTGGAATAAGCAGGTAAAGGAGATGAATGAATGAATGAATATTCATTCAAAATTGTTATATACTACATTAAGGCTGCTTAAAGACCAAGTCTCTCTTTTAAATTAGAATTAAAGAAAACAAATCACTTGTGTAGTGGTTAGCACGTTTGTCTTACAACAAGAAGGTCGTGTGTTCGTGGGTTTTCTTCGGGTACTCCGGTTCAGACTCCCATGACCCCGGGTTTAGAAATAAGCGGGTATAGAAGATGAATGAATAATCCTCAGTGTGGGCGGTGGTGTAGTGATTAGCATGTTTGCCTTACAGCAAGAAGTTCGTGGGTTCAATTCCCGGGTCTTTCTGTGCAGAGTTTGTATGTTCTCCCTGCCTGGGTTTCCTCCGGGTACCCTGGTTTCCTCGCACAGTCCAAAAACATGTACATTAGGTTGATTGATGATTCTAAATTGCCCATAGGAGTGAGTTTAAATGTGTGTCTATGTGCGGCCCTGCAACGGACTGGCGACCTGTCCATGGTGTACCCCTGCCTTTTATTCCATGTGCGCTGGGATTGCTTCCAGCAGACCCCTGTGACATTGAGTTAGAAGTTACTAACCGGGTTAGAAGATGGATGAATGAATAAATATCACCTTTTATTTCACCTTTTAACCAGATGTATGTTGATGTATTAAAAAAATTTATTTACAGCTATACATCCAGGTCTTGTAATATGTTACAATAAATATGTTTTTAAAACCTGTCCTTATACGAATATTTGCTTTACTGTGCACAATTCGATAGACAGCACTGAAAGTGCTGATTTTCTTTCTTAATTAAAAAGCTGTGCAATCAAACAGTAGTGTTTTTTCCATTTCTTCTTGCTGGTGTTCATTTTCAACAAGTAGCAAAAATATAAATAAATTTTTTATAAAAAAAGTTTTTTGTGGCTGAGAATAAAGGCCAGCTCTTCAACAGGCACCAAGAGAGACATTAAACCCCAATTACATTGGAACTCCTCACGGAGGTGCAATTACATTTCCTAATTATCCACATTATGGTGATAAGCGATCTAACCTTAACATTAAAACCCCGTTATCAAGAACTTATTATAAGATATAAAGTAACCTGCCTGCAGAATCACTGCAAGAAATTTCTGGGCTAAGAAAATAATATGTTAAGACATACAACTAACACCCAGTCAATCTTACCTGGAACCTTTTTTTGGCCACAAAGTAGCGCATTCTCTGGATCACTTTAATAGCTGCTCGGTGGGTTTCTTGCAATCTGTATATCATGAGTAATTATAAAAAACAATATGTTACCTGAGTTATGCATATTTTCTTATGTTTCTATACATTTTACAAACTTTAAAGAGTCAAAATGCATATAGAGGACAGTATGAACAAGAAACCCCAGTTTTACTTATTCTTCTGCCTCAGATAGTGTTTAATTGTGCCAGACTAATGATGGTCCTTTACAACTTCTGGTGAAAACAGGAAGAACAATATAGCTTTAAACACCACTGGCATCATGAAGATAACAGTTCCAAAGCACAGAATGCAATCTTAACACAATTCATGCTATACCATTTGCAAAACAATCCTCTCCGGCTTGGGAAAAGCCCTCAGGTGCGGCTATGAGGAGGCAATGCAGAGGTCTTTAATACTGATAAGCCCAGGTAATAATACAGCCAAGGGTAGTGACCAGGACACAGACCAATTTCAATCACTGTGCTGTAAGCCTTAAAGAATTTTCAAAGAATTGTGTGTAAATGAGAATGGTACAGAATTTGTTCCCTGTGGATGTGAACCTGCATGTGTGAATACCTTAAATAAAGGAATTAATGAACTCCATGTAGATAATAAATAAATAAAAATTATTTTAAATCATACATATATTTAAAGGACAGGGTTTTGGTTGTGCCCTGTCTTTCCAAGGAATCGTTTCCAGTGCAACACCTCAATTAGAAAAAATATTGAAAAAAGAAAACTCAATGAGAACTCAATGAGCTAATTTCTATAGCTGTCTAATGGTAAGCTTTGTCAGTGCTGGGAAGTGGTGCATAATATATGCAAGGCTTCAGGCAACAACAAATAAATGTGTAGTTCAGAACTTCATCAAAATAAAAGTGGTTAGCAAGGGCACCTTACAGCACGAAGGTCCTGAGTTTGATTTCCGGGCAAGGGGTCTTTCAGTTTGCATGTTCTCCCAAACTTGTGTGGGTTTCCCTGGGTACTATGGTTTCCTTCCGCAGTCCAAAAACAAGTACATTAGCTAGATTGGTGACTCTAAATTGCTTATAAGAGTGAGTGTGTGTTGTTGTCTGTCTATGTGTGGCCCTGCGATAGCCTGGCAACTTGTCTAGGTTGTACCCCTGCCTTTTAGCCCATGTGCGCTGGGATAGGCTCTAGCAGACCCCCTTGACTCCGAGTTAGGTAATGAGCATTTATAGAAGATAAATGAATAAATGAAACAATATTCTTACACTTGAAATCTAGACTAGACTAAGAGCATGCGTAAAAACATTTTAGTATTTAAAAATATTCCCCCTATGCCTTAAAACATTAAAAAAATCTTGTTGATATAAATAGCTAAGTTTGGATAACAAGCTGTCCTTGAAGGCGGGACAGCTATTCCAGATAGCACCCTTGGCTTATTTTTCACATTCCACTGTTGGACAAGAAATGCATTAGAAAACTGTCATCCAGTTATTGAGTCTTTACTCAGAATCACAAAAAAGCTGAGCGACAGTGACTAACATGAAGACAATACAAAACATGCCATCACTGTGGGATACAACTTGGCCACTGACGAGTTATGATGACCCTGCCTCCACCACAGATGACAAGCACATCATCATTATACTCTGGAATCAGAGACTTGTCATTCCAGTAGATTGGCAAATAGTGGTGAGAGTATTTATGTGTGGGGGAAAATGAGAAAGAGAGAGAGAGGGATCAGTGGAAGAAGAACATGGGAATCATCCCATCTGTCTAGGGGACAGCACCACTTCCTTTCCCCATCCCTGGCTACCAGCACAGCAACGCTAGTCTCATAACCCCTCCAGGGTCACCATCTGCCTTTGGTGCTGGCACAAAGCCTGGCTAATGGCAGACACTGGCAGAGGCTATGCCAAAAAAAAAGAGTTTGCCATGAACCGATAAAGCAAGTACTCTTTTAGGGGCTGATATCAGCAGCAGACAAATGTGAAAAAACTGAACAAGGATATAAAATTAGAATTATGAATTAGAATATAAAAAAGTCTCGCTAACTTGTTTAAATAAAGCCAAGGTTATTTTATTTATAGACTGCTTGTTACACAAATAAATTAGAGAAAACTGTGTCCATGGGCATATAGGAAAAGCCTTGAAGGCTTGTTTTTAATAAAATAAGAATGCATCAAACACAATCAGTCACGCTATGATCCCCTAAAGTCATTTGCAAGTCACGGCATGCGCGCTGGATCTCTTGATTGCATGGACCTTACGGATGTTGTGCTTGTGTCAATGACAGTCACCAAATAGAAGACCAAATAAAGATCAAAGAAGTGCAGCGTGGGACAGGAAACAACCACGCATTACTGCTACCAACACCCAGCTCTGAACAGCCTTCCCACCTGCTTCACATGTGCAGGGTGTGTTCAAAACAACAAGGCACAGCCTTTTTAAACAATAATCTTGTGGTCAGGTAGGATTTTCAGAGTAGAAATCAAAAAATAATTCTTATTCCTGACTAAAACTGTATTGAGGAAAACAATTACAACACTTCAAAATGGCACCATTAACAAGGAAATGAGGGAAGTAAACATGTCGGCAGGAACAGGGAGGAATTCTCTGCATGGCTTGTTCAGTGACATTGTCAAACAACCTTGGGTATCATTAAGCCTGAGAAAGGTTTAAATGTATAAAAAACAAAATGTTACATTAAGTAGTGTGGCATTTTATTCATCAGATGTTTTGCTTAAGCTGTTTTCTGGAAAGAGAAACATTTTTACAGAGCCCATCGGACCATTATCAAGACCAGATAAACAGGAAGGAAAGCAATCAGGTTTAGGAGTTCCTTTTTAATCTTATCATCAAGATAGTGATAGAGACATTAGGCTTTTAGCATCACTCACTACAAACACACACATTCTGGCGCAGATAAAAATGAAGAAACACACAGCTGTGCAGTTTTAAAAGCATGAAGAGGACGTAACACGACACAAAGATGTGAACAAATGCTTTTCCGCAAACATAGAGAACAACCAAATCAATAGACTCCATTTCCTTTTATCTTCTCTCCTTACACATCAAAAACCAACAGTTTTTACTTCAAAGAAACAATGACAAACAATGTATGCTTTTGGTCTAAAAACCAAAATACACACTGGTGTGTTTAGCAAAAATAATTCCACATGAATAAGCCATAATCGAGCAATAAGTGTACTAAAATGCTTTGTGCCCTAGAATAGACATCACGTGACAGGTCTGTTACCACAACACCCTCCCTACTAACACACACACACATACACACACACACACCCTTCCCCCGCCCTTAACCGTGTCAGAGTGCACTCTTGTCCTCCTTGCTCTGAGTCAAAAGTTGAAGTGCTTTTGTGTGGCTGCATTGCATACAGGCTTTGGGAGTGCAGTACTGGGACACTAAAAGGCCGGAGGCTCTAAGAATAGACTCCCTGCAGTAGGAGGGGTACAGCACAGTGATTAACCCCAGACTGAAGGGATATGAGATGGGGGAGGGGTTGGGTTTTTTTCACAATAAAACACGGTAGTCCAAACATCAGCCCACTCGTCTGCTCTCAGCTCAAATGCCTTAGTGACGTTGTATAAGTGTCCAGCACAAGATAAGCACATGCAAGACTTAAGCAGACCGATAATCACTGACCAGACACCGGATCCTGGAGGATCACAGGTTGTAAGTAGGTCCGGCATGCTTAAAGATGTAACTTACATGCAAACATACACACGTACACACGCACACTTATATACTGTATATATACTTATAAATATTAAGATAATTTATTAAGTATGTTTGTCATCTTTCCCTTTCTTTACACAGACACACACACACAGATTTATTCTTTAATGCAGAAACCTTGAGGAACCTTAAGGCCAAGTCACCTCTTTATTATTGTTCTGGGTATAAATACCTTTACGCTGTCATAACATTACATTCAAAAAAATGAAAGACTATCATATACATGTACATTTTTGGTATACAATCCCCATGAATTTATTCAGCCATGTTCTCTTTTATCCTGACCATCAAAAGGCCAGACTAGTGCAACCGGTCAAGACAGAGCACAACAGGGCTGGATTACACCTTGACTAAACCGCCAAACCTGTTTTTCCATGCCATTCCTGTGACACATCTTTATATATAAATATTAATAAATTGATTGCCATTGCTAAACTAATTTTGCAGTTATTTGTAAAAAACATGCTTTCCATGTATTTTCCTTATAAAATTGTTTTCTTATAACAGTACAAAAAAACCCTAAAACCTCTGTCTTAACTTATGCTTCATAATACACCAATAAACATAAGACTTACACTAGATAACCTTGTTTTTGCAAATTATGATGAAGTTATTCACTAAAATGTAGCAGTTTTAACTGTAATTTAATCCTCCATTGTATAAACTGAGTTGTCACTCAGCAAACACTTTCCCCCACAACTGCTTGCTGCAAAAAAATGGACTCTTTTCAGTTATGTGCTGAGAATGCTCAAAGCTCATAAATCCCCTTCCCAAAATCCCCTAAACATCAACATAGATTTCCTGCTCCTAAAGTCAGAATATATGCTTTCCACTTAATAATCAGTAAAGTAAAATTATAGCAACAGAGCTACACACACTAGGTAATGTAAATAATCCACTACTTTTAGATTTATATCAACAACATTTAATCTTAGATGGCATCCATATAAATTGTTGATCCAATCGAAAGTTCTATAAAATGTTACACTAGTTCTGTTATGAAATTATTAATTATAATTATTAAAAACATTTTAATGCTAATGCCTAAGTTTGTACCTAAGTTTTCCTAACTTAAAAATAAAAGAGGTTTATTTATTCATCTTCAGTACTAGCTTATTCTCTCACTTGGGATCACAGGGGTCTGCTGAAACCTATCCCAGCACACATAGAGTGAAAGTAAGAGGTATACCCTAGTACATACCAATCCATCACAGAGCCTCACATAAACAAACAACTATAAATGCTCTTACAGTAACTCCCACGGGCAATTCAAAATCATCAATAAACCCAATGTACATGTTTTTGGACTGTGGGAGGAGAAAACAGAGAACCCAGAGTAACACAAGCAAAGGGAGAACATGCAAACTCTCCACAGACCCCATGCCCAGGAATTGAATCCGGGACCTTGTTGTGAGGTGTCTGTGCTAACCACTGCGTCACAGCGCCTTCCTTTTAAAAAAGGTTCCGCTCCATTTATCCGGATGTACTGTTTACCTGCTCAATATGGTACACTAAATTTTACATTATAGCAAGCAGATTTAAAGTTCGTTTAATTTAAACACAAAATTTGACATTCTCAGCAGAGCAGCTTTAGAGCGCTAAAATGTTTATATTTTTTGTCTGGATTGACAATACAAGAATCCAAAAGCCAAGTTTGTGGCAACTTTGGCTACATTGTTAATAGCAAATAAATGCAATTTCCCTGCAAAAAAAAACCGAAAAACAAAACAATATAGAGGAAACTAGAAAATGCAGCAAATCAAAAAGAGTTTTTAAAAGCATTTATTGAATTCAAATAAAGTAGGATAAAAAGTTCCTACACTTTAATAGCTCTGGTTTCTTTAATATTCTAACAAGTCATTAGATAACATACAAAAGAATAGTTTAGAACTACATCAGATGGTGGATCCTGATATCTATCTCAATCTGTATCCGTCTTCTCTGTCAGCCCCTCCTTCCTCTATTTCTCTCTCGCTGTTTCTCCTCGGTCTCTTGTTAGTCATGACACACTGTAACGAAACGCAATTACTGTTAAAGAGGAAAGAAAGGGTGGCCGTGACGGCCCTGATAAAGAGACTTGTGCTGGCAAGCCGCGCTGAAGAGGCATTAGTGAGCCAACAATCCTGTCCTATTCATCACATCTTGCACACTCCTGTGCAGTTTTGCACACAAACACACAAGCACACACACAGCAGTCTAGACAGTGGAACATATTATATCCAGACAGTACTGTACAGTAGGTCAGTCTTAACAAGGTAACTCCAATAAGGTTAATAGTTCTGCCATATTTCAAATATGACAGATGATATTCATTTATAAATTAATCTCTATTTCCGCTTATTCCCGAAACCGGAGTCACTGGGATCTGCTGGAGCCTATCCCAGCGCACATAGGGCGAGAGGCAGGGATACACGCTGGACAGGTCGCCAATCGTTTGCAAAGCCACAACCACACACACCCACACTCATTCCTATAGACAATTTACAGTCACCAATCAACCGAATGCACGTGTTTTCAAACTCAGCACAGAAAGCCTGGGATTCGAACCCAGGACCTTCTTCTTGTGAGGTGACTTTGCTAACCACTACACCTATGCGAGGCCTGTGATGGACTGGTGACCTGTCCAGGGTGTACCCCTGCCTCTTGCCCTATGTGCACTGGCATAGGCCACAGCAGAGCCCCTTGACCCATTTTTATGGTGAAAAATGTTTTTAAAAAATGTCAAACAGCCTCCCCAAGCCCAGAGGTGATTGTTACTTATGATAAGAGTGTTTCTAACAAAGCTGCCTTTGCAGTCCTAGGCCAGGAGCCCAGTAACGACTAGAGCTACTTGTCAATCAGGCCATTGTTGGAGTGTGTAGAGCTACAGACAATGGCTCTTTGTCTTAGGGCTAGAGTGGACGACCGGGCCCTGCCTCAGTCACAAGAAACCCTTCTCTGTTTGCCGAGAATAAATCAATCTTTTGAGCCTTTGGTAAACCACACACCCCACTGTCACAAGGCAAGACGAGCAGATCTGAACAAGAGCAGGCGACCACTCATGCTTTCACTCAAACACTCAGTCTGTGGTGCACCTGCCTCTACTGCAATCCCATCTCTTTCAACCTCAGCTATGCCATTAGCTACGAGAATGCTTTCTTTAAGACATAGATAGAGATACAGGTAAAGACAAATATACATGTGTGTCCAAAACTGGCGGAAACATTGCACTGATTGTAAAATATACATTAAGACATTATTCAGATTACTCCTCTTAGTGTTAAGGGCTAAAAGTGCCTTAATGTGTCAGTGTGCATAGTATATGAGTGCACACACACACAAAGGACGCAGAGGCGTAGCTATGGCATTGTTCTGTCCCAACCCCCAGTGCAGGCAAGCTGCTTCAGCTGCAGACACGGGGACAAGGATTTAGTGCCTCTCTGTTCTCTGAAGTTAACAGGCCAAGGTCAAAGGTCATCTCAGGAAAAAGATTATGAGCAACTTGCCCAAAGAGGAGAGCAGATGATTGCATGGTGAAACAATTTGGAAATAATAAATAAATAAAACTTATTTGCAGGTTACTTCAGGGAATATTTGGTTTGACCTGTGTTTCTAGAGCACACAAATAAATAAATATGCACTTACACCCACAGTGAAGGAGAAGAAGAAATAAAAGAAAGAGGCAAGAAAAGAGAAGGGAAGAGCTAGAGCAAAAGAAAAGAAGAGAGACAGCTGTTGCCATTGCATCCCAGTGTGAGATGAGAGAAAGCTCATTAAACTTTAAAGATCAAACAGAATCGGGCAGTGACAAGACAGCTTGTGTGTTCTTAGAGAGGTGAAAAAACATTTCCATCTAAAAATGATTTATACTCACATACAGAAACATTAAAAGTCATATTCAGGGGAAATGCAATTTCATGATAATTATGATGATCTGCTGTTAGTTTATTTGTATATATGAACCATGTTGGCTTTGTTGCGCATCAATAAATATCCAATAATATTCATTTTTTAACTAATGCTGAGTCATTAAAAAAATTACTTATTTCTACTATTTATACCATGGCTAAAGTTGCCAATAAGACCACAGCCCAACTATTATCATTAAACAGAACTTTTACTTTTTGACACAAGGAAAGGATATTGGCACAGGTTTAAGAATAATTATTATAAAAAGAAATAGAAGCAGAAATAATGTAAGAACTAATAAATGATTGTTGCTGTTGGTGTAAATATCCTCAAACCCATTTGTTTCCACTGGCGACTTTAGTTTAAGGGATTAATGAACTATACATGAACAGAATCTGTCATCTATACTTCTTTGCTAATTTATAGCTCTTATGCTGTGGCATTACAGAGCAATTTTTGCTTAGTCATTCACATTGGATTAGAAAAAAAAACCCACTGGCAGCTGACAGGTTGAATGCTCTGCTTTTTACCCCATAGAACTAAAGGAAAAATCTCCGCTGCCCTCTAGTGGATCACAGCAGCTGCCAGGAAAAACAATGATGGGTCATATAACAGGAGACATTTGTACAGCCTATTTGCATCAATTCAACCGTCAGACACAAATAGATTGTGACACTTCGTCTATGCTTCTGCCCTCAAGTCTGTATAAGAAATACCCTCCACACGTCTTTCTGGAACACAAACAGCAAGCAGAGCATGCGTTCGTACTGTTCCACATGCTCTACATGGCTAATGGTGCACAGACATCCGGTTAATAGCCCAATCGCAGGCAATCCACACCCATGGGAACTACATGGCTTCAGGCACCAGAAATCTGCCCCTTTTCAACAACTTTTAACCCCTAAATAAGATTGAAACAGAAGTAAAGGGGCTCTCAGGGGGATGAAGCTGATTAGGTGTGAAAGCTATTATTGCTTCACAGATCTTAGCTAAGTTTTAGGAGATTAGCAGACTGCTGAGACTAAGGTTAATGGTGATTACAGATAATCAGGTATTAAATGATGAAAAAGATTGTTACTGATTTCAAAACCGATTCTACTATTATAATTTTAATGTGACTGACTGCAATAAGGGTGGTGTGGTGACGCAGTGGTTAGCACTGTCGCTTCACAACAAGAATTTCTGATTGGGTGAGTTTGTGTGGTTGTCCATCTATGTATGGCCCTGTGAAAGACTAACAACCTCTCCAAGATGTACCACTGCCTTTCGCCATATGTGCGTTCGGATAGGTTCCATGGACCCAAGCAGTTAAGCTCTCAATGGGCTGGAAGGGTACACCTGGACAGGTTGCCAGTTCATCACAGTGTCACACACTCGCATTAACACTCTATTGGCAATTAAGAGTCACCAATTAGCCAAATGTTTATAGGCTGTGAAAAGGAACCAGAGTACCCGGAGGAAACCCGCACAAATATGGGGAAAACATGCAAACTCCTTGCCTGGGAATTAAACCTTCTTGCCTCGAACCACTTAGCCACAGTGCTGCACTAGAAAACAAACTAGCTGAGAAAATGTGACTTTGTAGACAAGACAAAATAATATTCTTTTGCTATCCAATAAAAGCAACTTAATTATTGTCTTTCGCTAGCTAGACAGTCTTGTAAATTTTTTTAAAGGGTACATTTTTTTTTTCATCAGAGAGTCTACAGAGCTGACAGGCAATAACAGTCTGACGTACAATTATTAACTAATTTATTTATAGTTTATACCAACATATTCCGCAATCAAGGTGGATAAAAAACAAAGGTTTTATTTGCTCACAGTCCAAAGCATTTTGATTTAGATTTTCTTTTGTCAGAGAACAGCAGTATAGTGCCTGATGTTTGGTTTTTGCTAACAATGTGCCACAATGATTGCAGTCTATGCTAGTACTAAATACATACCGATTCCAGGGCAAGGGGTCTTTCTGTGCAGATCTTGCATCTTCTCTCCGCATTTGTGTGGGTTTACTATGGGTACTACGATTTTCTCTCACAGTTTAAAAACCTGTATTAGGTTATTCTAAATGATTCTAAATTCCCTATAGAAGTGAATGTGTGTGTGGTTGTTTGTCTATGTGTGGCCCTGCGATAGACTGGCGAAATGTTTGGGTTGTAAAACATTTGCCTTATTGAGATTCCTTTCTCTGGGACTTAGGCAACATGGCATCTATTAGATGTGTGTGCTAACACTTACTCTGACACATGAGAGACAGGCAGGTGGAAGATATCCCTGTCTGCTTCCATTTCAGGATCATCTGCAAAACCGCTGACTCTTTGCACCTCCAAAAACTCTGAGCTTTGGCGTACTACAAATGTACACACATTTACTTTCATTCACAGATCAGCATTTTAATCCAGATAAATGATCATATGCTGATATTTAATGAATCAGAAAGCTTTGCATACAATATATACATCCCATTTTAAATAATGAATATTTATATTTCTGTTGAAATAAAATAAACAGAATATTTCAAATTGCAAATAAACCTTTTACATATCTATTTATGTAAAAAAAGTTCTAAAAGTTACAATCACAAACATACAGTTATTTGTGCAGAAAATAGCACACAAAAGAAGGAAAGCGTAAGGAGTACGTATTTCCTCCCTCTCCCTGTACAAACTGTTATTTCAGTGCTATTTAAGTTGGAGTAAACAAGCCTAATAGCTAAGATCAGATTACCTGTAGGAGGGGAGAACTGAAAGGAGGTTATAGAGGCCCAGGACTGCTGTCGTTCTACAAAAGGGAGGGAGGAACACTCATTAGATTTTCTGTTTTTGCTAACATCTTCAATACATCAAAGCAGATAATTTATCCCAGATGTCAATTTAAAAAGTTTTAAACCATGCAGCCAGAACATGCTGCCAAGTGAAAAATAATTTAAAAAAACAGCGTGTTCATGCAATATTAATGCAGAGAAAAGCCCACACACCCTGTAAGGATTTTGGGGTAAGAGTTTGGTACTAACAGCAAAGACATGCAGCAGACACTAACAGCAGCTCACCAAATCCTCTCTGCATAACTGCATTAACTGCGAGTAAAAAACAGAGGAGGAGATGTGATGTAGATCAACACTGTTGTAATTTGTATATTTGATTGGCAAGAATAGAGAAAACTGGGAAAACGATTAAATCAGTTGCTTGAGATGACGAGTGTTAAGGTTGTCTGAATTATACTACCAGAAGTTTCAGTACTGTACACTGTATCCTGACTTTGATCTTGACCATCATCGAATGAGTCAAAGGTGATTGTAGGAATAGTAGGAGAATATAATCCATTGTCTTTCACACCGGACTTCAGCTTTCTTTTCATTTTTACCTAATGAAACAAAAATACAGTGAATCAGTGTAGTGATTAAGGAGTTGACTGCTAATTGAAAGATCTGGTTTTGACCACCAAGACACGGTTGGGCCCTTGAGCAAGATCCTTAACCCCAGTTGTATAAAAAAAAGTAAGTTGTTCCGGATTCAGATGTCAAATGCCGTAAAAGAAACTGCACTAAATACAAAGGCTTAAATAAGAAAATCTTTTCTAAATCTTAAAAATTAAAAAAATTAAAGAATCCATACTGGTCCAAGTTTTTATTAATTCATTCATATTTCCCAGTGCACACCCTGGACAGGCCATTTATATATTTATCTTTAAAAATAAAGATATTATCTATTTTAAAATGCATTAAAACAACTGCTTTGTTTAGTACTTATATCAGATTTTTTTTAACAATATGTTTTGAGCTTTTACTTGTGAAATGTAGCTTTAGTATATTGTAGGTCATAAAATGGTATAGATGTCAAAACATAATGAGAAAGGAGATTACCAGGATGAACACTATATGAATCTCACAAAAACAATTATAAACACTTTGCATTTTGCTACCTTTAGTCCTGTGGATTAACATGATTATTTGTTGAAATATGATTTAAAATATATATTTATTTTAAGTCAATGAAATTTGCTGTATCTGCTTTTATTCTAAAAACTAACCTAATCCATGAACTGTAAAGAAAAAAATGACGAAGGTTAAAAAATATTCTTTTCTACGTACACTTTTTTTATCTTTGGGACTGGCTATCGTGTGGGTTAATGACACAGGCTTCTTTCGCACAAACATCTTATAAGTGGAAGAGTCAGGGTTTTCAATTGCAAAACATCTCCAGGATGTCTAAACACAATAAAGATAGAAGCTGAAATCAATAAATTTTAAAACAAATTATAACTGTGTGTTAAATGTTTTTGACCTGGATTAGACTGGCAGCTGCAGGAATTTGCCTGTTGAAATGCTTCTGTCTTTGTTTTTGCTGGACTTTCAGGGCAAAGCCTGAACCCAGAATACCCTGCAAAGACATGCTTGTTTATGCTCTAAAATATGTTAACTTGATTTAGAAATTGAAAAATGTTGCTGTGTATTCTGTGATTTACAGCAGGCAGAGCAAAGAAGGACATAGCAAAGACAGCAAAACAGGAGCCAATAGTTTTCCCTATCCACGTCTGTGGCACTTTATCCCCGTATCCAATAGTGGTCACTGTCACCTTAAACATAAAGAGAAGAAAATAATTAAGATGTGAACATTTCTGGAAAAAGATATGTTTACAGACATATAAACAATGAAAATTGCCTACCACCCCCCACCAAAGGGCATCAGCATAGCTGGAAAATTCAGTGATTCCACTGCTGTCCACTGCGTCTTTTTCCGCCAGGTACACAAAGTATGAGCAGAAGATCAGACCCAAGAAACCAATATAGAGTGTCGTAATCAGTTCCTGAGAAACATTTATTACAGTGTAACTCTGTACAAGCTGATGTTTTTATAAATTTGTGCAAAACAAGAATACATTCTTAAAAATACATTATTTTACCTGCCGATGGATAAAAACCACTGATCCCAGCAGCCTCCAGGTTCCACCCTGTCGATCGACATGCAGCATTCGAAGGATCTGCAAAAAGCGGATGCCTCTGGGACAAAATGCACATGATAGCTTTACAGCATCAGTCATAGAACAAAAACATAGGTTTGTTTACATAGTTTTTAACAAAGTTTTTGTTACCTGACAGCAGATGTAGCAAAGACCTGCCCATTAGAGCCCACCGAAAGAACAATGACTGAGGCTACTACCACAATTAGGTCTATTGGGACAGAAATGTGTAAAAATTTTATCAGTAGCAGAGGAATGGTAAAATTTTACCTTGGCAAAACTATTCAGGCACTTATAATTGGCTGTGGGTTAAATATATTAATGAACTCAGTAAATGTGCTCTCACCAATTATAGAGATGGGCTTTCTTGCAAAGCGTAGCCTCCCCAAAATGCCTACGTATTTACTGCGGCATCCTGCAGACCACAGCCGTACCACATATTCCACTCCAAAAAATACCACCAACACAATTTCCTAGTGAGAAGAGATGCGTTCACATTTCTAGCTGAATTAGACAGTGATTGTTTTAATAGATTTGACAACGAGGATGGTTTGACTAAATCAGTTAACCCGACTGGAATTATCAAACAATAGTGTTTACTTAAATCAGTAACCACGGTCACCTGCTACACATTAAGGTAGACAATGAGGTTTCATTTAGTATTGATGAGCTGCATTTTGCAACTAGAATTAAATTTACTGGTGCTCTAATGCCATTACAAAAATAATGCAATGGTATTTTAAAGACAATAGCATCATTCCAAAGATTTCCAAAGCAGTGAAGTTATTAATTCAGTGAGTAATCATGGAAAAATATTGCCTCAATACTATACATCTAATAAAAAGTGACCTTAGAGAGTTTGATTGTGGCAGTTTACTTTTTGGTATTAAACCGACTGGTTGATATATTTCAGATTGTTTTATGTTTTTACAACATCATGCAAAAATGTCCATTGAACAGCAGGCCTTTCTGTGTGGAGTTGGCCAGAAATGCAATGCTAATTATAGCGTTATCATCATCTACAGAACTCAAATAAGTACTAAGTATAAGTACATCTGATAACCAGAGCTTGTTACAGATGGTCTACAACAGCAGACCTAAGCAGGGGCTCACCTTAACTGGATGGTAGAAGGTTAGAAAAATGTTTTCTGGTGTAATGAATCTTTATTCCCGCTAGGATGGGCAGATGGTAGAGTCAGAAACTGGTGCCAATCACATGGCTCTATGGACCCAACTAGCCTTGTGTTAACACTTCAGGCTGGTGGTGATAGTGTAATGGAGTTTCCTTGGCACACATTGAGCCCTTTAACACCAACCAAGTGTTATTTAAATACTACAGTGTATATGATTGTTGTAGCAGGTCATTCTGAGTTAAATAGAATCATACTAATACTGAAGCAAAGATGACAGGCGTCATGTGGCATACACAAAGATCAGTTCATGGTCATGGCCAACAACAGCAGTCTAACTATTTGACTAATGAAAACAAAGGGAGGCACATAGTGTGCCCGCTGACGGAATTAGACAAGTATGAGTTATGAGGCTGGCTATGACGCCCTCAGTTCCACAAGCAGTCTGGAGAACTGAGAAAAGACTGGAAGCAGCCTGGGAAAGGGAACAAAACTGAAGTCACTAGGAAGCTTGTCCAAATTGCCCATTAGAATAGAACACTTTCAATTTGGTTCATGGGGCAAGGGAAAGTGACGGTGAAGCACAAGCATGAAAATAAAGCCATGTGGAAGGGGCCCCGGGCATGACAGCAAAAAGTTTTAACCTGAAATTACTTCTTGTCTCTTATCGTGGCGTTATTAAAAAACTTAGTAAAACTTTGGCTATTTGACAGGGGCTTTTGTCCAAACGAGCTTTTGCCCACAGGCTGTTTTTATAATCTGATTATGATACAGATATATTTCATACAAACAATTTTCTGAAAATTGACCAGTCAAAGGTTAACAAGTTTAAGACAGTATTTATTTCTAGGCCAGAAAGACCTATTTAGATTATTTATAAACCTAAATATGATATGAGGATGTAACACATGCCACAATGACATGAGCATTCCTCCATTATCAAGACATTTTTTTACTAAATTGCCATTGCAAATTCTTATCTTTCACTAATATAGGAACACAACAATCATCAAACGAATTACTGCACACTGCTTTACATTGTGGTAAGAAGCCAAAGCCCATTCCTGTTTGTCCCAGTGGCTTGGCCTACTGAGTTTCTAATTAAGTCTATGCTAGTGACCACACTGACCAGCTGTCACTTAAAAGGTCCGGGTAGAAGGCCAGTATGCACCACAGGGGCATTGAGAGCAGTGCAAAGAAAAGGAAGAAGGAGGAAATGAAGAACCAGATGCATAGCTTGTTTTCACTGTTACCATGGCAGTAGAATTTCCTATCCAAAATGTAGCAGGAATTTAGTTACCAAAAGATCGCTGGAAAGCAGGTAGACTGGTAAAGACTTGATAACTGTAAGTAACTATTTGATTTGATTAGCATTTATACACACATCAGCCTAGAATATACCTGAAAATAAAAAAAGCTGTATTATATTGAAAAATAAAACTTTTATTTTTAAATTCTGCATATAAAACTATAGTAAGAGTAAAGTAGGATTTAAAGTTGTGAAAATGGTGGAAATTATTTGATATTGTATCCCTTTGCACTTCAATCTGGCTAAATTCTTTGCAAGCCACCAGTATTTAAAAAGTAGTTTTTAATCTATATTTTTTAGATTACAATTTTTTTATGTAATATATTTAATACTGTAAGCTGTATCTTATATGTTTTCACAGTAAACAAAGGAAACCCATGTTTCCATGAAGGGGGAGGGTGAAGACTCTTATCAGTGAGGTGAAAGGTGTCATGGGGGTCATTCTGCACACTCTTTGCAATTCTCGAGTGTTACAGAGAAATACTCAAAATCATTAGTAGAGAGGAAATGTTTTCGGCTTCTAATAGTTAGTGCCTTTTAGTCATGTAAACAACAACTTATTGCACCTAATTGCCGTTTTGTTCAGGCTAGAAAATGTCAAAGTCTTCTGGATAATGTTTAGTTTTTCCTTTTTCACTTGTAATTGTGCCTTTACCAGGAATAGAGATGGAGATGAACAAAGCACAGCGGTGTATGCTCATTATGTATTCATGGCTGTTTCCAGAACTGCATTTTTTATCATTACTAAGGCTTTGAAGGTTTTACAGTTTTATGGCCCTGCTTTCAAGTGGTCTCGACTATTTCAGTGAATACAAGAAAAGCCATTTGTGTTCTTTCTGATAATCGGGTGTAACTTTGCAGCATTTACTGTTCTCTGTGTGGAGTGTGGCACCTCGTAGCTGACACCCGAAAACAGCATGATCAAGTTCTATCACACCTTGTTAGAATAAAGACTTGCATCGATGACACCTATCAAAGTTCTTTCATAGGCAGAAGAAATCGACACGTCTGAGTTTACGGCTCAGTGGCACGTGTAAAATAACTTGACGTATTGGACTGTCCTGTGTGAGCTCCTACATTTCATGTCTTCCTGACAGATCAGCTTCCTTTTTCTGGTGTCATTTTAGTCACCCTGCTGGACAGAGCCATATTTTAGATGGCATGTTATGCATTACAAATGTTCAGTAGCATCTCTTTCATGAGAACAATGTTTTGTCAAACTGGATTCACAGTTCTGTCCATTTGCATGTGAAACCCTGAATACTGACCTAAGCAGATAGTGTTGGAAAATTAAGAAGTGTTAAGTAGTGGTTGTTGCCATGATTAATGAGATATTAGTATCTATCTATCTATCTATCTATCTATCTATCTATCTATCTATCTATCTATC
>JAOTQW010000029.1:4747058-4764422 GCA_026260075.1 Sisor rabdophorus | reverse complement strand
TGTGTGTGTGTGTGTGTGTGTGTGTGTGTGTGTGTGTGTTTGTCTATGTGTGGCCATTCGAGTGACTGGCGAGCGGTCTAGGGTCGCCCTAGAAGTGAATGAATGAATTAATTAATGCTTGCATGAATGAATGAATATTTCAAAATACTCATTTAAGGCAGACTTTTCCAGAACATTGTGAGGTGACATTGGCTAATCCTGAAGATAACTATCTTGTTATAAATGTACTTTATATTTAATTACATTTCATGTTTTTTTGATGTTATTAAATAAAGGTTGTTTGTATGTGGTACAGTTGTGGTTGTAGCGTAGACATTCCAAATAAAAAGTACTGTTCGTTTCTATAATTGCGACGTGATAGTGGTGGTATTAAGAGGTGTATCAGTTGGGTAACTTCTCACTGAAGGCCCAGGTACCGAATGCCATTCTTAAATACACACAGTGTCGCAAAAATACTTTAAATAATATTCTATAAAACATATACAACTAATATAGTATACTATAATTTATTTGTAATTGTATTTTGCACATTTAAATCAATTAATTATTCATCAATAATAATTTATCCACAAGTTCAAATGATCCCTTCATCTTCCATACCCGCTTATTCCTGTACACCCTGGACAGGTTGCCAATCCATCGCAGGGCCACAAACACAACCACAACCACACTCACATTTACTCCTATGGGCAATTTGGAGTCACCAATCAACCTTATGTGCATGTTTTTGGACTGTAGGAGGAAAGCGTAGTACCCGGAGAAAACCCACGCAGGCGCAGAGAGAACATGCAAACTCCACACAGAAAGACACCAAGCCTGGGATTCAAACCCAGGACCTTCTTGTTGTGAGGCGACCATTGTCTTAATGAAAAGTATATACTCATTAGAGATATTGTTAGCGTAGAAAAACACTCATTTTACCTTTTCTGGACATGTTGCGTTAAATATTAATGCGGTGTTTGTTTCACCCTTTGTTCTGTGGAGCGTTCTTACTGTGCCAAAAACTATTTAAAATAATTTAAAAATTATTTATTACTCATTAAGTCACTGTTGTAAACCATCTACAAAGGTAAGCAGTGTTACCTGTGATAAGACACAAGACAGACAACAGGAGCCCAGATGGGCACCTTTATTGAGTAGACATAAGAACGAGCAATTGAGAAGAAGATGGGCAGGAATCATTTCACTTCTTTCAGTGGTTAAGCAGGATCAGTGTCCTGTGTTCAAAGGTCCTGTGTTTGAATCCCAGGCAAGGAGATTTCTGTGTGGAGTTTGCATGTTCTCCCCGCCCTTGTGTGGGTTTTCTTCCGGTACTCTGGTTTCCTCCCACAGTCCAAAATGGACTGGTGACCTGGACTGGTGACCTGTCCAAGGTGTACCCCCTGCCTCTTGCCCTATGTGTGCTGGGATAGGCTTCAGCAGACCCCCATGACCCCAAATTAGGGAATGAGCGGTTATAGAAGATGAATGAATGAATGTTGATACTGGAACAAATATATCAGTTAATTTTATTCAAGAATAAACTGGAAAAGTCTAGCTTAAAAGGTACAATTAAAGTTTCTCTAAAACAAATGAATAAAACAAGTGAGCATGGCTTACAGGGTTATGTTTACTTGACAAACATTTCAGCCTTACCAGCTGTATTTAGCTGTGTCTGTTTAATTGTGTTAGGGGAAAAGACAAACATTGCTTTTGCACTTTCGCGCATCTACTGGTAAAGCATTATTAAAACTCTGCAGAGGTAAACTGGTTTCAGTGTTGTGTTAATATATTGCATTCATTCATCTTCTATGTATGCTTGAGCCTATCCCAGCACACAAAGGGTGAAAGGCAGGGGTACACCTCAATCCTATGGGCAATTTAAAGTCACCAATAAACCAAATGTTTGTGAACTGTGGGAGGAAACCAGAGTACCCGGAGGAAACCCAACCCGCACAGAAAGACCCCTTGGAAATCGAACCCTGCACCTTCTTGATGTGAACATGCAAACTCTGAACAGAAAAAAAACCTGGAATCTTCTTATAAAAGCCTCTACATTTTTTTTCCCCCTAATTTGTAAAACACAGCCAAGTCGACAAGCAAAACTTGTCTGTACAATTAAATTAGAATGTTTTTGCCCACAGCAGCTGACTGGAAAAATTTACTTGGTCTAGAAAATACTTAAAAATTTGTTTTGAAAGCAGATTTTTCTATAAAAGTTAGATATTTTAAGGAGAGATCGACTAACTCCAAACTTTACTAGCTAGTCCCTTACCAGAAAAAAGTTTGTTGGCCACTTCCAGACCAATCTTTAAATGTATTATATGTTATATTATATGTACAATATTAAAATTGTGTTATATTTTGTATGTTATTAAATAGATGTAACATTATTTCTAAACTGCTCAAGATGATGTACCTGGACAGTGGGAGAAAACTGGAATACCCAAAGTAAACCTACACAGGGAGAACATGCAGATTCCAAACTTCAGGACTGGACAGTGGTAAAAAGCATTTTACTGCATTCATGGGTCTGCATGTAACAAATCATTTTGGAATTTAAATTTAAACTCTGATTCACTGCATATATCAGGTAAGACAAGTGCTTATAATGGCATAATGGCAAAAAGAAAGCTGCCAAAATTGTGGCAAACTAGATATTCTTTTAAGGGCCTAAATTAGAGTAGCATGTCAACATATTTGTGTCTCTATAAAATATTTATAAACGTAAAAATATATAGGTGTGAAAAAGTGTGAACTAGTGTGTAATTTCTGCACTTCATAAAAGCATGGATGACTAAAATAATAATGACCTCAGACACGGGACTGATTCAAGTAATTTCTTACTATAAATTGTTGACTCTACAAGCAAATTTCTCTCTGGTTTGGTCTGTTATTTTTGAATAAAATATGCTATGTTATCTCTGTTGTCTAAAAAAACCCAGGAGTGCAGTAATAATTTACTTCAGTAAAATATACAGTTGCTTCTACTAAAACAGACTAAGTTACATAATTGTTTTTTATATTTCCCCTCAGATGTCCTTGGCTCAGAGCTCTGGAGGACATGGGCACAGCGACAGTCCTGATATTTACAGTGGCTCACAGCCCGTGGTTCAGTTTACAAGAGTCATTCCTATGCCTGCAGAGTTGTTCCTACCAACTGAGTGTGTTGAGTGCCCTTTTAATACCTACTGGTAAAACACGGTCTTGATTAGGTGATGCTTTTATATGGAATCCAACCTTCTTAGAAAGTTTACTGTAAGTTCCACATAAAGGTGTTTTATTTTGTACCACAGTGCTGTTAAATTCTTAATTCTGATTGGCTGGAAGGTGTCAATAAGCACCAGCTGAATAATAATTCAGCTCCAAGGCCTGTTGCATATTAATGCTTTCATTTTCATGCATTATTTTGTAATAACATTTGTAAGAACCTGTGAACCGATCACAGATTGATACATTGCAAACATTGATATATTGAAGCATTTAATAAGGTCAGAGGGATTTTTTTTATCAAATCCAGTCATGTGAAGCTTTAATTTTTCATTGCTTGGAAAGACAGACTGGTGAGGGAATGACTGTTGAGCGCTGCTTTGATTTGGATCAGCTTTCTTTTTGCAATTTTCCAAAATGGGAAAAAAAAATTTATTAAAATATATATCATTTTATTCAGTTAAGATAATAATTATTTAATTCATGTTAAATAATCTGCAAAATTTTTATACCTTTGAATATTTTTTAAACAAAAAGTTACATTATGTTTAATTACACTAAATAGTTTACCTTATAAAGTTTCTGGTCACCTGAGCATTAGTTCCATACACACCTATGACACAGAATTAGGGAATAAGCGGGTATAGAAGATGAATGAATAAACTTTAGGTTCCACATATTGTCCAAAACCATACATTTATTCATTCATCTTCTATACCCGCTTATTCCCGAACTTTTTTGGGGTCACGGGGGTCTGCTGGAGCCTATCCCAGCGCACATCGGGCGAGAGGCAGGGGAGTACACCCTGGACAGATTGCCAGTCCACACACACACAACCACATCGCAGGGCCACATACACACAACCACACGCACTCACACATTCACTAATCAACCTAATGCACATGTTTTTGGCCAGTCCATAGCAGGGCCACACACACACACACAACCACACGCACTTACACATTCACTAATCAACCTAATGCACATGTTTTTGGACTGTGGGAGGAAACTGGAGCACCTGGAGGAAACCCACACAAGCGCGGGGAGAACATGCAAACGCACAGAAAGACCCCAAGCCTGGGCTCCCAAAACCATATATTTCTCATTGGTGCTTTTAAATTGCCCATAGCAGTGAGTGTGTTTGTTTTGGTGTTTGTCTATATGTGGCCGTGCAATATACCACCACTCCAGGGTGCCATTCGCATACTGACTGCTTGGATCTAGCAGATCTCCATGACCCTGACTCGGATTAAGCGGTTATAGACAATGCATGGACAGTGGGATGATGGTTGTGACAATTATGACATAACTCTCAATTATTAATACACAAATTACTTCAGAGGCGGCGAAGTGACGAAGTGGTTAGCACGGTTGCCTCACAGCAAGAAGGTCCCAGGTTTGCTTTCTGGGCAAGGAGTCTTTCTGTGTGGAGGTTGCATGTTCTTCCCACGCTTTTGTGTGTTTTCCCCGGGTTCTCCGGTTTTCTCCCATATTCCAAAAACATTTACATGAGGTTTATTGGTGACTCTAAATTATCCATATAAGTAAATGCGAGTGCGAGTGTGTGTGTGTGGTTGTTCATCTATGTGTGGCCCTGTGATGGACTGGTGACCTGTCCAGGGTGTACCCCTGCCTATTGTCTTATGTGCAATAAAATAGGCTCCAGCAGACATCCATGACCCAGAGTTAGACCACTTCGAACTCCTCTGTCTGACCTACTGCACACCTCACTACTGTCCTGCAATTAAATTAATACAATTTAATAGAACAAATATTAGAATTTAGATTGTAAATGTAGGGCAGCTGTAGCTCAATGCTGTGCTGTTGAATTGTTTCAAGAAATCAAATGTTTTATTTTGAGTGTAAATTTAAGTTAAGTAGGAGCAAACAATATGAATGCATACGATCCCGTACTCATGCATTTATAACCGCCTAATTTACATCTTGATAATATCCATATTTATTTTTTTCTGTAGTCAAATTAAAAGTAATAAAACTAAAATAAAAACTAAAGAAACAACCAACAATAAGTACTTTATTTTAGAATTTATTTTAAAGAGAAAAAAAGACACACTTTCATAAACCAGATGTTTAAACCTCTGCAGCCGTGTTTATTACTTTTTATTGAAAAAAACCCAACAATTAAATATGATGTGATTCGTCTATAATAAGATAATATTGGTCGCTAACGCTGTCAATTACACTGGCCGGTAGGCGTTTACTTAAGAAATTTAGGAGGGAACCGTCGATGAATCGACCAATCCTGGGTGCAAATAGGCGTTCCCATGAGCAAGGACACGCCCTCTAGTTGAAAATCGTCCCGAGGTTGTTTTCCCGATTTGAACCAATTAGCACGTTAGCATGTTCCCGGAGCTCTGGCATCTTGGATGGAGGCTTATAATATTTCTTTACATTAGTACGTATATCGGAGTTTAATTTTTTGAAGTTCGTTTATCTCTTCGAAATAAATTTGGAGTAACCCGACCGGAACTTAAAGAGGAGACGTTGTTGACTGCGATTTAGGTGAGTTTTCTAGTTTATTTACAAACTAGCTTGCTAAGAAGCTAATGCATTTTAGATATGTAGCATATTAGCTTTTTGGCTACATAAATCGTTGGCTGATTTAACACCGACAACCTTGTCTGTTAATAAATTCAATGAGAAGTTATTTTGGCGAAAGCAACCATAAAGTACACTGAAGACGAGATCCGCTAGTCGCGACTAGATCTTGGCATCGGGAATTAAGCTAACGCGTTTATATTAGGAAAAATGATCATTGTCCCAAAATTAAACCGGTCAACTAATACACTGCGTTTAGTACGTTATTGGTTGTTTTTTTAGCCATGTTTGATAGCCAGCATTGTTTTTATCGGCAAAGCCGCTAGAAGTCATTGATCTGGACTTCCTGATTTCCATAGCTAGCTAGAAAGCAAGCTAACAAACCTAGCATGAACCACGCAAAGAAACATGCTGGGCAGAAATTAATATAGAGCTCCGTTAACCACATATGTTGTCTTAATAATTCCGACATTCATATGTAAATTAATAATCAGAGCGTGTGCTGTCTTAATCGTTATTTGACCATGGTCGCAACTTTGCTCGCTAGCTAATATTTGCTATAGATTTAGCAGGTTTGGTTGGCTAATTAACCGTATTTTTAATTTTACATCTGTCTATATTCCTAGAAATGAATTCCCCTAAATGTTTACGTTATTTAGTTACAATTCGTATTCGACTCGGTAATATTACTACAAATGCATAAAGGAAATGATTTAACTAGCACAGTTAACGTTAGCTAACGATAACGAATTCCTCGACCCCGGGAAAATTTATTAAAGAGCTCCAGATATTTATTTTTAATAATTTTTTTCGTTTTTTTTTAGTTTTTTGAGTTACATTTTATATTTTGTTATTTATTTATCAGCACTGATTGTATATTTGGGGGTTAGTTCGATGTAGCTGTGCGGTGTATAACTGTTAATGGTTGCCAGCTGTCTCAGTCGCAGGCCTGTAACGCGCACACAGAGGGGGCGGGGTGGATAGAGAAAACCTATGCAAAGTTTTTAAAATATTTGGCTGCTTTTTATGGCCAGAGTTATTTTCTTTTAGAGAAATGTTGAGAGAAAGTTAAAGCTGGCGACGGATAAACACTTTTGTCTGCTATAAACTGTGTGTGAGAAAAGGAGAGCTGAAAAAAACACTGACACTTCAGGCTGCCTGAAATCATCTCTTTCTTCATTATTATATTCCTTTACATTTTATAGTGTTAACATTTTTAGTAAAAATGAACTGTAAAGGTTACCAATGGATGGGATTTTACCACGTAGGATGCCATTCCGTATTATCGTCCTTTATTAATCCTGGATCAACATTTCAATCAACTGATGCCATTAGTATGTGCCCATCAAACCCACCTCCCACCCACCGTATTTAAATTCTTCCCTTCTTTCAAACATAAATGTAGCTGTATAATTGTATTAATTAAATGTGAATGTATCTAGGAATGCTGTGCATTTTATTAAATGTTATAGTAAATGTTATAAATTCACACCCAGAAGCAAATTTGAGCTTCGGTTAAATGACTAAATGGTAAATGGTTCTATATCTTAATCAGTAAATGCCAAATAAAATAATACCTTGTACACACTTACCTTTTTGTGATCACTATCCTCATCATGTCTAGGCAGTTGGGGGGAAAAAATCTTTGTTTAATTGTAAATTGTGACGTTACATGACTGATCCCGGCCCAAATATGTGATATTAATAATAAAAAAAAAACTAGGCTTATTTTTAGAAAAAAATATTTCAAATACGTAATAATGTCAATAAAGCATTATTATACTTTTAAAAGTATAATCTACAAATAGTAAACTGTCGCTAAATTTGGCAAATTAAACAAGCAGGACAGTGTTTAAGGAGGAAAATATAGGACAGTGCATTTAGTAATAAAATTTTAGTGCCTGCGTACCTGTTAGTTTGTTTGCTTACTGAGAATGAGATGTAACTTTATACATTTCTGTGTTTGCATTTTCGTTTGGTTTATGCTGCACAATATAAAAAAATATTAGTGGTGGCTCGCTGGTTTAGGTGTTGGACTTATGTATGGAATATTGGGGCTAGATTCCCAGCACTATCAAGTTGCCACTGCTGGGTCCCTGTGCAAGGACTTTTATGTTTTATAAGAATTCCATGAAAGTTATATCATTGTGTCCACAGCATCAGAAGTAATACTGTAGTTGTAATTAAAATGAAATGTGGTACAAAAAAAAATCAGTCTATCAGTCTTATAACTATAGTAACTATTGAAACTATTGTAAATTCTCTGTCAACTTTTTGTTTACTCGTTCAAATTGCATTAAGTTGTGGAGTATGAGTCAACAATGAAGCGTCGCTCAGACGAACAGGAAACAGCATTTGGGTCTCAACGGCGGCTCCTCGCGGGCTCGGAAAGCTTCCATCACCGTGCTGTTGCTGCTACATCTTCCACCTACGGGGCTGCCTCAGAAAGCATGCAGCCTGCTGCCAGCGTGCAGTACTCTCAGGTTCCTCAGACTTTTCAGGTATGTGTTAGAGCCTACCTGAACTGAAAAGCAGCCTGCACATTTTATTAGCAAATCACAGTCGCTCATTGCATATGAGTTATAATATTATTTTTTATTTTTTGGTTCAGGTGCCCTTGGCTCAAAGTTCCAGCGGACATGGACACAGCGATGGTCCTGCAGCGCACACAGGCGCACATCATCATGGCCCTTTAGTCCAGCCTACCGGTGCCGCCATGGGTCAAGGTCACTCTCATGCCTCACCTGCTTCTGCTGCAACACCAGGCCAGCAGCAGTTCCAAAGGCTTAAGGTATGACTAGTCTATATGCACATTTTTTTTTTTTTTTTTTTTTTTAACAAAACTTAATATTTGAACTTAAGGACTGATTGTGTTGTTTGTATGTCTGCAGGTGGAAGATGCACTTTCCTACCTTGATCAAGTGAAGCTCCAGTTTGGAAATCAGCCTCAAGTCTACAATGACTTTTTGGATATAATGAAAGAATTTAAATCTCAAAGGTCAGATTGAATTGTCTGCACAGGAGAAATATTTTTGTTTTACTTTCTTTAACATGTGCGTTTAATGATTTGATCTTTGTTTAAAAATTTTTTCATTTTCTGGGTGATCTTAGGCACTTTTATAGTCTTGCAATGTAACTTGTCCAAGCTTAAACATGCGAAAAATACATTTATGCATACACATTTACCTGTAAACTGCCAACGCATTAATAATCAATTGTTCTGTGCTTGAAAGCAAGTGCCCATTAGATAGATACTATGACGAGCATTCACTGGTTATTGACTTGTATCATGTATCTGTGTGTGTTTCCAGCATTGATACACCAGGAGTAATTAACAGAGTGTCACAGCTATTTAAGGGCCACCCAGACCTCATCATGGGCTTTAATACCTTTCTGCCCCCTGGCTACAAAATAGAAGTGCAGACAAATGACTTGGTAAACGTAACAACCCCAGGCCAGATCCATCACATCACACCGCATGGCATTTCAGTGCAGAACATCCCTGTTACACAGCAGTCGTCACACCAGAGCCAGTCGTCAGCGCCTGTCAGCACCACTGCTCTCCCTATGCTCAGCCAGCCCACACCGGCAAAGATCAGCAAGGTACTTTGGAATAGTCTTTTTTCAGTACTGTACAGTGGCTGATTGAATGGTGTATTTTTTAATATTTTACATTTTTAACATTTTTTAAGTATAAATAATAGGTTTTTTTTGTAAAGTTGACCAAAATTCAGTTTTACTGATGCCCATAGCAAGGTTGTGGTTGTATTTAAAAATGGATACTGAATAAGAAAACATAAATACAAAAAATTGTATTTAAAGCAGTTTCTAATACACAAATGAAATATTTGGTTTATAATAAGGAATAATGTCATAAATATTAACAACGAATTACTAACTCAATAGTAAAGAAATACTGTATACTGAAATAAGAATATAACCTAGTACATGTATAACTTAAACATTAAACTAATAACACTGCATCAAGATGCAATGGAGTGAAACGCTGAACATTAGGGGTGAGAAGTAATTGTGCATCGTGATGCTTTCTTTTACAATTCTTGAATCCATTCATATCCTTAAACCACAAGATTCAAGTTTATAATTCTGATTCTAACTTCAAATAAAATGGTGACAGTGCGGGGCTGCACATCTGGAGTCGGATTCTGACTCCCAGAATTGGAACGTAAAGTCCTAAAGATTCCCACCCCTGAGATCTGCTCATTAAATAATAAATACAACTAACTATAGCATAAACAACCACAGGCACTATAGAGCTTGAAATTCAATGCAGCTATCAGTGTAAACAGTATATAAAATTCAAAATAATTTTACTAAATCACAAAACTTGCTCTTGTACATAAACCTTGACCCAAACAAAGAAACGTACACAGCATCTTAAATCACTCCAGGGACCAAATATAGTTGAAAAAGCAGCCTCAGAAACAGATGAACCTTAAAAAAAACGATGTACACACATATTTACCAATAATTCCGACAATCATTAACCTGTTCTGTTTAATTCGCAAAACTGAAATTAGATTACCTTCAATGTTTAAATAGAAAGACAGCAGTTGGTAAGCAGAACCTCTGTGTGCTTTGGTTCTCCATTTCCAGTAAGCGACAGATCTGGCAACTACCACATTAATTGGCACAAATGATATAGCCTTTAAGTGTGTTCTAAAATGTAAACATCCATTTTTCCCGCAGCCTATACAGTCTCCTGCGCTGACCCCAACCAGCCAGCATAATCCGTCCATTCCCTCTTACGCATCGCCCCGCTCCCCCTCAGTCCAGTCTCACACACCGGTGAGCAGCACCCCAGGCAGCGCTCCTGCACTGCAAAACAACCAACCTGTGGAGTTCAACCATGCCATTAACTATGTCAACAAGATCAAAAACCGCTTTCAAGGCCAGCCAGACATTTACAAAGCCTTTCTGGAGATCCTGCACACATACCAGGTGAGAGGCGTTAATTGGAGTTAAAAACAACTGAATGAAACATTCCTGTTTGCAAATAAACATTCCTGTATTCTTAAGTCTAATCGAAAAAATGACATTTGTGCAGAAAGAGCAGAGGAACGCAAAGGAAGCAGGTGGGAACTACACTCCGGCTCTAACTGAGCAGGAAGTGTATGCTCAAGTGGCCAGACTGTTTAAGAACCAAGAGGATTTGCTCTCAGAGTTTGGACAGTTCCTGCCAGATGCCAATAGTTCTGTGGTAAGCGGTTTTCAGAACAGTAACATTAATTGTATGGATGTGTAATTGGTAATTAAAACAGATTTCCCTGCATCTAGTTGTTGGGCAAAACAAGTACAGATAAGCCAGAATCTGTGCGTATTGATGCCAGTGGTGTTCTGAAGAGGTCTCAGCTCAACAACACCAAGCAAAGATTTAACCAAAATGGGTGCCAGATTCGCAGACATTCCGGACCTGGCACCACTCCTCCCTTAAAGGTAAATCTAGTGTCATGGATATATAGTGTCTGCATTGCAGTCATATGTACACTTCTGCTGTGTTTTTAGGGCAGTGTTAATAATAATAGTGCATCAAAATTCTAACCTAAAGTATCGATTTATAGTCAAATTACACTTTGAACAGATTTGAACCCCCAACTTGTGCCTATTTGCTTTGTATTTGTTCTATTTCCTTGGATTTCTGTTGCATTTTTTTTATTTGAAGTGTATTGCTGTATGTACCGTATTGTGATATTGCCTTTGCCAACACATGACCCTAATGTTTTTTTTTGCGTACTACCTTGTTCTAAACAGAAAAAGCCGAAGTTTGTAGGGAAAGAACACCCAGCATCGGAAGGCAGCAAATTTGGAATTGGCACTGAATCCCTGTTTTTCGAAAAGGTAGGTCGAAAATTTGTTGTTACTGACCAATCATTAGCTAGTTGCAGCTATTGGGTTGCTTTTTTATGTTTTGTTTTCTATAAATCTGACATAGCAAAAAAAACTGGCTATTATAGCACAATATGATTATTCAGGGTATATAACATTTACACAATACACAAAAGTATTGAGATGACTTTTGTTTTTGACAAATAATTTTCTACAATAATTTGCAAATAAATGAAGGCCTCTCTCCTCTCATCAAGTGGGAGTACTTGCACAATTGGTGGCTGACTAAATACTTTTTTGCCCCACTGCATTCTCTGATATAATTTTATTTAGAATGTACAATTCATTTAATATTACCTTAGTTTATTGATCTATAAATATACTGTATATACAATTACGACTAACACTAGATATGCTTTAAATACTTGCAAATACTTCTCTATACACATATTGACATAGATGTATGTATTAATGTGCATCACATATACAATTTACTTACATATTTATTGCTGTAGCACAGTTGTAATATTTTACTTTTGGTAGATGTACTTGCACTGACACTAAAGTTGTATCTAGTTATTAGTTAATTATTAAATATTGATTTACATTTAGTTTTGTTTAAAAAAATTCACTTAAATCTAATTTTGAACAAAATGTGTTCTGTGTACACTAAATAATGCCTTCAGCAATTAACATTTTTCATTAACCTTGAGAGGGTAATGGATATTCGCACAAACATTTTTTCCCCCTTTAGGTGAGAAAAGCACTAAGAAGCACAGAGGCCTATGACAATTTCCTGCGTTGTTTAGTGATCTTTAATCAGGAGGTGATCTCCCGAGCAGAACTAGTGCAGCTGGTGCTACCCTTTTTAGGGTAAGGTTGCTAATGTTTATGCACAACCTTTTTTTATATATTGTGAAAATATCGGGGAGGGAAGACTTTCGATGTAGTGTTTATTATTTAATTTTTTTATAGTACATTATTATTTTAAAGCAATTTGCGCTCCGAAACAACGCGCTGAGAAACTATGATTTTAGCCTAACTATAAGCAGTCTGTTTATATTGACCTGGATTAGAGTAGTTTTTAAATACAACTAAACTTGTTAATATTGATCTTAAATTAATCTGCACCTTTATATGCAGTTTTGCTACATAGTCTTGTTCATAACTTTTGTTTCATTATACATATCTTCAAACAATTCTTAGCACTTACATTTATTTTCATAACTTACCCAAATCAACAGTGCCATGTGCATCCCTCATGCTTACTAGTAACCATATATATTTTACAGGTGCATTATATATATTGTGCTATTGATTACTAGTGGTTGGTATTAGTTCACAGTCCCCTCACAACTACAATCCCTGTAATTTAAGGTTAAATTTTGTTGGTTGTTTTTTGATTTTTAGATTACAGTAGCTTTAGGGTAATGAGGTTATCGTTGCTAAGTTTAAAAAGTGCCATTAATCTATTTTCCACAGGAAATTCCCAGAGCTGTTTACTTGGTTCAAGAACTTTTTGGGCTACAAAGAGTGTGCCCAAATCGAGAGCTTTCCCAAAGAGCGTGCGACAGAGGGCATTGCTATGGAGATTGATTATTCATCTTGCAAGAGACTGGGGTCTAGTTACAGAGCGCTGCCGAAGAGCTTCCAGCAACCCAAATGCACAGGGAGAACTCCACTGTGTAAAGAGGTAAGTGACTATGATCTTTGGGTCTGTTATTATAGATGTAAGCTTTATGCTCTAGGCATAATGGCTCCTTAAGAATTTGTAGGAACAATCGATGACCTGCACAAGAGAATTAGTAACAAAATTAGACAAATGACTATATGTAGAGCTTAATTTAATTCCCTCTAAACACTTCACTGTGTTCAGGTCCTGAACGACACGTGGGTGTCCTTTCCATCATGGTCTGAAGACTCTACATTCGTTAGCTCAAAAAAGACACAGTATGAGGAGCACATATACCGATGTGAGGACGAACGCTTTGAGGTACGAGTGCACTTATAATTTAGTTTATTTTTAGTATTTGTTTTACTGAATTCCAGAAATCTTAGGGCGTTTTATGTCTTTGCAGCTGGATGTGGTGTTGGAGACAAACTTGGCCACTATTCGTGTTTTAGAGACTGTTCAAAGAAAACTTTCGAGAATGTCCGCGGAAGATCAGGCTAAGTTCAGGTTAGACAACACCATGGGAGGCTCTTCTGAGGTCATTCACCGCAAAGCCATTCAGAGGATATATGGAGACAAAGCTGCAGACATCATTGATGGTCTTAAGAGAAACCCAGCTGTCTCTGTACCCATTGTTCTTAAAAGGTGAGATCAAGATACTTTGCTGATACTCTGAGCTTTCGTAAGGTCAACAATGTTGAAAATTATTTAACAGGTGCAACTTTATTTTAAAATATATTTTTTTAGTTATGTGATAGGCAGCTACGTTGTACCTTTTTTTTTTAGGCTAAAGATGAAAGATGAAGAGTGGCGCGAGGCTCAAAGAGGCTTTAACAAGATCTGGAGGGAACAGAATGAAAAGTATTACCTCAAGTCATTAGACCACCAGGGTATTAACTTCAAACAGAACGACACGAAAGTTTTCCGCTCCAAGACATTGCTCAACGAGATTGAAGCTCAGTACGATGAGGTAAGACCATTCCTGCCGCTTTTTATAATTATATTTGCAGTGCAAGTGTCCTAAATGATCTTAAGGTGTGAATTTTTTTAGTTTTCCAGTCTAATTGTGAAAATAATAAAATGTATCAAAGGATTTGGAGGAATTAGCACTTCAACACAGTTTCACTTTGAAGAAACTAAGAGAGTTAAAATACCTCCAATCCTAATTATATTTTCCTTCTAATTGTGTAGCCTATTGGCTCCACCCCCTCATCCGTTAATAAGCAGTGCTGCAGGAGTTGACATATAGTGACCAACTCTACATAACAGTTTTTCTGTTTTGTTTGGGTAGCGCCAAAATCATGACTTGATGAGAAAATAGTTACTAAGCATGGCCTACTTAAAGCTTTATAGCTTTACGGTCGCAAGTTACTGTCATTACTGTTGGTTATAGTTGACAGTTTGCTAGCTAGTTATGTATTTGTCATGTGAATTTCTGGAATGTGATCATTTACAGTATGGCTTGGTGTTTTTATTTAGAATACCTCAAAATGATATGTAGAAAATGTGTACTTTCATTGGGTGTGGATTTAGTGCCCTAGTGTTTAATAGCTTGTTCTTTGAAAAAATATTATGAAAAATATTTTTGTCTGCTTGGAACTGTGAGTTTAAACTGGACAACCCTGAAGCAGTCTGTGGGAGTCTAAGTAAACAAAACTGGAAGTGATTTGGTTATAAGGCAGAAGGCATTTCTTTTCTCCTGTTATGGTGGTAACAATAATATTTTCATTTGGTCACATGACCTGTGAGGTAATCTGGTAGGCTATTGGCTAACATGTCAGCTTACAAGGGGCTCTCAATACAAACGCTGCAGAAGCTGCTCAAAATTTAAATCCAAGATGTGTGAAATAGAGAAAATTATTCTATAGGGCATGTTTAATGGCACAAATTCACAAATTCCCTACTTTCTGGCTTTTCTTTCTCTGTGGGAATTTTGTAGAAGCATAGCCCAGGCTTGAATCTTTGTCGGTAAGTGCATCCTATTGCACAACAAATATCTGGCATTTTGACTATCAAAAAATCGTTCAGTTTTGACCTGGTGGCAAGCAGAAGAAAACATTGTATTGATTTCCTCTAAGGGTGTGACATCACAAACTCTGAATAATGATGCATAAGCTTTTGGGGTTAAATTTTTTATTTATTTTTTTTACATACTTTAAACTTTTTATAGGCATCAGGCTGCCTTGTGGTGTTTAATCAGAAGCAGCTAAATATTATGTCAAGTGAAGCTGTTTAGAATTTAATTCTGACAAAGCACTTGTTAGTTCTCAGCCTCCTAACTTGCCTGACATTGTGTGATGAGGGAAACCTGCTGTTAATAAAATGGCATTTTGTCTATATACAACAGGAGTCTAAAATGTAGTTTTTGTATTACAGTTTAATGGGATTAAGTTCTTAAGGTATTGAAGTTATCATTTGTGTAGAATCATATCTGATTTTACATTTTGTGCTATAATTCTGTGCAGCGGCAAGAGGCATCAGAAGACAATGGCTCCTCTCCGGCAGGCCCTCATATGACTCTGCCATATGAAGATGGTCAGATCCTGGAGGACGCAGCTGCCCTCATCATCCATCATGTTAAGAGACAGTCCAGCATCCATAAAGATGACAAATATAAAATTAAGCAGGTCATCTACCACTTTATTCCTGACATGCTTTTTTCCCGGCGTGGTGAGCTGTCTGACATGGAGGAGGAGGAGGAGGAGGAGGAGGAGCCAGCTCCAGAAGCGGGTGGGTCAAAAAAGGCAAACGGTACACCTCAGTCCAAATCCAAACTGCTGTTTAGCCATACAGCACCAGCCCAGCAGAAGCTGAGCGCTTTAGATGAGGCTTACAACCTCTTCTACGTTAATAACAACTGGTACGTCTTCCTTCGACTGCACCACATACTGTGCTCCCGATTGCTGCGCATCTATAACCAGGCTGAGAAACAGATCGAGGCAGAAACTAGGGAGAAGGATTGGGAGCGGAGTGTTCTAGGGCATAAGAGAGAGAAGAATGACAGTCCGGCTGTCCAGCTGCGCCTGAGGGAGCCCTGTAAGTACCTCTTTTTAAAAACTGCTAACATGGCCTCTAGTTTGGGTGGACAAATTAGCTTAAAGAAATTCTTCTCAGTTTATCAGTTTTACATGGCCAATAAGTTTCTATTGCAAAGTGGGTTCAAAACCTCAACAAAAACAGTTTCAGCTGAGAAACATTTTCTGCTTTGTTCCATAACATTAAATCAGCCTTCTTTCTCCATTCCTGCTTCAACTCTTGGTATACAAGTAAAGTAGAACTACCATTTCTTACAATTGTAATGTTTGGGTATTTTTTCCTCTTTTCTTTTGACTAGTGGACATCGATGTTGAAGATTACTACTCTGCTTTTTTGGAGATGGTGCGCAACCTTCTGGACGGGAACATGGAGACCTCTCAGTATGAGGACCAGCTAAGGGAGATGTTCACTATCCATGCTTATATCGTCTTCACAATGGACAAGCTCATCCAGAGCATTGTCAGGCAGGTAAGGAACAGAATTAAATTCTAGTGCTGTCTCTTTCGTAGTCCTTTTTGATTATATTTAACTTTGTCAGTGGTCAGAGTACAGCACAGAGCCAATGAAATTCAGAGAAAATCTAACCAGAAATGCAAATAGTAATTAAATATATTTATTTAGATATATAGTTTGTGTATATAATAAGTTAAAGCAAATATACAGACAGGTGCGCAAGGTGAAAGAGCAGTACTGTAAACGTGTGTTTTACGTGTGTAATATGATATTGACAGTAAGCTAGGGTTCAGACCATGTGACAAATTGTATCCCGTGTGTGTGTTTATATGATATGCTAAGTATAGTTTATTAACAAAACATTAAATGTTTGGTATAACAAATTAAGACAATTACTAGAATAAACACATCTTATTATTACCAACTGCGCTTAAAGCTGTCTGTTTGGTTATAAAAGTCATACTTTTGTTTTGGAAACAGCACACATACATCATGTTAAAGGGTTAATTAAAACCTTAGTTTGTTTTGTGTATAATGGTCTTGTGTTAGCATAGATGTCACAATTCAGACTGAGCTTTTGCTACATTTAGTGGTTCTATTGACATATA
>JAOTQW010000029.1:4736783-4746958 GCA_026260075.1 Sisor rabdophorus | reverse complement strand
ACACACACACACACACATGTGACAGGATCATATATTCCAATAATTATACTGCAATTTAAGGATTAAAAGCTATACAGGTGGGGTAGGGTCCCCCCCCCCCCCCCCGGGTTTTGTGAATGCATGTTTGGCTGTACCACTAAGTACATTTTATCTTTAAATGGTTTTCATAATTTAATCAGAAGAATATCCACTTTCACAAAATATGTAAGTATATAAGTATGTAAAATATGTTAGTTTGTATCTATCTGTGTAATTTAACACGAACAGACTGCAAATATGGAACATGGTAAACATTTAATCCTACAGGGATTTAATCCATATTGGTTTAAATGTTATTTAATCCATATTGATGTTCAAGCTTATTATAGGAGTTATGGACTTGTGATTTGATATGATTGTTTAAATCGGCACAGTTCTACAATAAGGTATAAATATTGATGTAACCTGGCTTTGTTTAAAACCCAAATTTTTGGGTTATTATAAATAAGAATTTTTGTGAGCGTAATATAATGTGATCCTATGCAGAATAAACCAACATATGACTTAGTTTGTCTTTCAGCCAAAAAAACTGTTATCATAAACTTTAGTCTCATTTTACAAATTGCAATGCTTTCTTTCCCTTTTCAGCTCCAGCACATAGTGAGTGACGAGGTCTGTGTTCAGGTTACCGATCTTTACCTTAGTGAATGTACAAACAAGGCAACCGGCGGCTCCATGTCGACTCATTCATCCAGAGTCAGCGTTGAAGCAAGCTACCAACGCAAAGCTGAACAGCTAATGCCGGAGGAGAATTGCTTTAAGGTATTTAATTAATTGATGTAATTTTTCTTAAACTTATCATATTTGTTGTACAATCATTTTTTTATAAAATCAGCTTTGGACAATCATAAGATTTTCTTGCTAGACGATTGTGTGCATGTCATGACTGTGTTTACGTCATTTACAGGTAGCTCAGGTGGATTATATTTGCTTAGTCAAGCAACAGTGCTTGACTGTTTTCAGTAACATTGTCTGCTAGCCGTGTGTTACCTTTTTAATAGTAGATAAATAGACAGCTGCTGATCCATGGCCTCTGAATCATACAGACCAGTCCGTAAAACGTTTTTAGTTGCTTGCTAGTTTATTGAAAAAAAATTAATAAAAACAGCCTAGGTAGTCATTCATTATGAAAAAGTAAAGTTTATCATCAAACTTTTTTTGGTGCATTTTTGCTATCTTGTCTACTTCTATAACTTCTGGAGGAAATATGTTGGTTTCGGCTGTGGATCTGTGATGTAGGTCTTTTGTTTAAAATGCCCTGGAAAATCTAACTGAAAAATTTATGCAATTTGAAAAAAATTTAAACTTGTGCAAAAAAACTCAAAATAGACTACTGCAGTAAACAAAGAATGATCAACTATTAGCTATATTTTAATGTGCTGTTTGCTCATAAACAGTATTTACTGAGTGGACTGTTTACAATGTACACAGGGCAATAAATGTGCAATGCGGATGAAAATAAAACAAATTTCAAATGCATGAATGGCAGAAATAAATCTTTTTCTTTGCACTATTGATGGTATGACATTGCTCGTTGTTTATTTAGAAATTTATTTTATAAAGAAGAGGTACCAGTATACAAAAGAGGTGTGCAAATGTTTCATTTTATAACCAAGATAAATTCATGGTGTAGATTAAAGATGGTTTCTTGTGGCATTCCAATAACGATATGTGTGTTTACTACAGCTGCTGTTTCAGAAAAGCAAGGGAAGTGTACAGCTGGCTGTGGAGCTACTGGACACTGAGGAGGAGAACTCTGATGAACCTATGGATTTTGAGGTACGCTGCTGAGCAGTTGCTTCTTTTGTGGGGTTTTGGGGGGGGGAATTCAAATTTACAAGAATCTTCCCTTCTGATTCGATACAGCGTTGGCCAGATTACGTCGACCGCTACCTGAACACAGACTCGACCTCCCCGGAGCTGAGGGAACAGCTCTCCCAGAAGCCTGTGTTTCTGCCCAGGTGAGGCTCAGCCCTGCTCCATCTCCTGCGCCCTGAGCCGAGCACGGCTCATTTCCTAAACTCCACTCAAGCTCATAGATATCAGTGGTCATTTAAGGTCCAGAGGTTCTGGTACCACAGAATGTCAAGTTAATTCATCGTACTTCACGTGTGAATGCCTATACCACTTATGTTAGCTGGTTCATATGTGTTTCGAAGGCATTATAAGCATTATGGCAGCAATGTTCAGTGGGTGCGTCATTGCTTTTCCATTTAAAAAAAGGACAAGATTTTTGTGTTCTGTTTATATCATGGACATGGAAATCGTTCAATTTTTTTGCCGTATTCCAGTACAGTTTGTTGAGTTTCTGTGAGTTTAATCCGGCTGGGAATTCATTCAACTGTCCTGGACTTGGACTTTGCAGGATTAGTATATAGTTTATTTATAAATCATGTAAGTTTGCAATGATGTCTACTGGAGAATTTCTATTAATTTTCAGACTTTTTGTTTAACATAAAGTTTTTTAAATGCATCTGCATTTAATTTAGTTCTGACTGCCTTTGTTACAGCCGCAATGCTGCAAGTAACTGGAAAAGTACATATAATTTTAATCTTTGTATTTTCAATGTAAGTATGTAGAACTATTTTTATACCACCATTCTTAACCAACTTGTTAGACAGTCATGTTTCTTTGAAGTTGCATACATTAGCAAATAAAAAAAAATATGCAGTGAGAACTAAAAATGGGCTCACACTCGACATAGTTTATTAGAATTACTAACACATAACCTTTTAAAAGGGCATCCAGATCAGCACATAATTATTGTTGTTGTTGTTATTATTATAATTAGAATATAATATATCCCAAATAAGTCTATGCCTTATGTTGATGTAATGATTTTCACCGAAATGATGTGAGCAAAATTCCTCAATGTCTTTGTTTTCCTATAAATGGTTTTAAGGTCTTTATAATTTCAGTCTTTTTCTCAGCACAAACGAAAGCAACAAAACGAACTGTCTTACATGTTTCAGAGATGCAGTGCGCTCCCGTTGAAGTGTGTGCTTTTGGTTGGGGTTGTGAGTTTACAGAGGGCTGCTGTGGATAGATGTCTAACTTGCCATGGTGTGTGTGACTCCCATACAGCTGTATTTCAGATGGGGAGCTTGTCAATAAAATGCTGATCTGAATTGTATCCTCAAATGTGCGTGTATTTCTTTTACAAAGTTTAAGCACTTGCATGGAAGGATGTTTATTGTGGATTGTATATTCATCAGTTTATATATATATATATGTGTGTGTGTGTGTGTGTATTTTTTTCGGTTTGGCTTTGCATGTTTGTGTGTGTAATGCCCAAATTTTTTCTACACATTTTTCAATAATAACGTACAAACTGGCAACTTGGTTTTTTTGTTTTTTTTAACTGCCTTGTGGTGATAGTTGTGTTTTATTTTTTGTGCATTTTATTATGGGTGTGTGTGTGTGTAAATGGGCAGTTTAGGTTATTTAACCCACATTTCATACTTGTGTTGCTTCAGTTTGCTCTGCAGCAAAAAAACTTTTGTATGCATGGTCATAATCAAGTTATGCAAATACTTACATTTAAGTAACTCCTATCGTGGCTTTTTAACTGTCATCTCTTATTTTTATTGAGAATTGGCTTGTGCGTCTCAATTTCTGTAAAGTGGAGTCCTGAATACAAAATATTCATGGTTTCAGTCCCCGTTCTCACCTGTAACCTGTGCGGTAAGTACATTTCTAATTTTAGTATTTTGAAGCGGGGATTTTTTTCTCCTATATTTATTTTTATTTATTTTCCTTTTTTCCCCCCTCATAATCTGAAGTTATACTTGATCAAAATACGGATTGCCGCGTATTTGTGCCTGTTAAGGAAATCTCTGACTCAAACGGAGGTGCACTGTAGACTTTGTCCATAATCTTGTTTATGGTTATGATTGGGTGATTTTCTTTCTTTGTCACACTGAGAGTCTGAGCCTTGGTGCGTGGGTTACGTGATGTACTGCAATACATGCTGTGCCAGATGGCTTTTTCTGGATGACTGTACAAGTTTACACAACGTTTCCTTTCTGTTCTGTCAGGAACCTTCGACGGATCAGGAAGTGCCAGCGAGGGCAGCATGTACAAATGAGAGAGGCGAGCGAATCGGCTAAGAAAACCGCAGATGGTGCTGAGGACCCGAAGATGGAATGCATGTTTAAAATCAACTCCTACAAGATGGTGTACGTTATTAAGTCTGAGGATTACATGTACAGACGCACAGCTCTATTGAAAGCCCATCAGGTATGCAAATGATTCTGACATTTAATTTTCCATCTCCACATGCCGAGCTGTTAAATAGCAGCAATCAAAAGCTGTGCTTTCATTTTCAATGTCCTGTTTTTAAGCAAATTACTGTGTCGCTATTTCTCATTCAACCTGCCAATCCTAACAAAGGAGCATGACTAATAAATTTATCCAAATTAATTTATTGTTTCGTATAAATTATTTCTAGTGTGACATTAAAACAGACTTTATAACCTGTTAATAAAATAAAAATATGACTGTTTGTGGTTTTAAATAAAAGAAAACAAAATATATATTTCATGATGCAGTTAAAAAATAATTCAAGGGTATAGCCAGGTTAAATGTTTAAACACTTTACTTTATTAGGGCTGTGGGAGAGATGCGGTAGTGTGAGCTCATTTCCAGTTAACACAATGCATAATTTTTCTATTGTATACACTTCAAAGACACGTGACTATGAAGTAGACAATTCCGGTCTTAGTGGGTTTAGCCATTGTTTGAGAATAATGTGTACAGCTACATAATAAAGGTTACTTAAGACTATAATGGACGTTGCGGTGGTGTAGTGGTTAGCACGGTCGCCTCACAACAAGAAGGTCCTAGGTTTGAATCTCGGGCGCGGGGTCTTTCTGTGCGGAGTTCACATGTTCTCCCCGCGCGGGGTTTTACCAAGTACTCCGGTTTCCTCTCACAGTCCAAAAACAGGTTGATTGTTAACTCTAATTTGCCCATACGAGTGAGAGTGTGGTTGTAATGAGATGGATTGGCGACCCGTCCAGGGTGTACCCCTGTCTCTCGCCCAATGTGTGCTGGGATAGGCTCTAACCTTATCCTTACTCTTAAATGTGAAATATTTACAAATGACCAACAGCTTTTATCCTTTTAAATACTCTTTATACAATAACTCAAAAGCAAAAGTCAGTAAAACAATGATGTAATTGTCGGATATCAGAAAAATTTTTATAAGCCAGCAATGTGAAAAATTTAAAGACTGGGAGTGTACTTTTAGTCTGGCCCAAGGGTTCCACTCCGCCACTGTTTCAAAACCAGTGCAAATAGATAAGGTGAGAGAACAGCCTAAGATTATATAAGATTATATATACAGTGCCTTATACATTGTTGGAGGAAGTCTGCAAAGCATTTGTTTATTTGTTTGGAATCATTTATTATTTCCCCTATCTGTCCAAATCTTATCAAAGGCTCTAGATGATTGGAAATGTTTGAGATGTCAAGATTATGGGATTATGGCTTCTTATTATTCAAAATGATATTGTTTATTTTATTTTTTTTGTGTATTTTATTTTATTCACTTATTAGTGCTAGTATTTTGTTGAGGTAGCTGAAAAATTATTCATTTAAAAATTCATTTATTGTGCACATAGGGCAGAAGGCAAGGTTACACCCTGGAAAGGGAACACATCCTAGATCAGAATGTATGAAATATTCTTATTAAGTACTTTATTTACATAGTAAAATGTGCTGACAACAAAATCACACAAAAATTATCATTGAAAATCAAACTTATTAACTTATTGAGGTCTGGATTTGGAGTCACATTTAAAAATTGAAGTAGAAAAATGCACTACAGGCTGGTCCAATTTTGATGTAGTGAAAATTACGCTCAATAGTGTGTGTGGCCTCCACTTGCCTGTATGACCTCCCTACAACGCCTGGGCATGCTCCTGATGAGGTAGCAGATTGTCACCTACTGACACACACTTCAGCCACGTGAGGTCCAGCATTGTCTTGCATTGGGGGGAACCCAGGGCAACCGCACAGGCATCTCGGTACCTAATGGCAGTCAGACTACCTCTGGCGAGCGCATGCAGCCGTCCAAGGAAATGCCACCCCACCCTATTACTGACCCTCTGCAAAACCAGTCATGCTGGAGAATGTTTTAGGCAGGAGAACGTTTTCCACGACAACCCCCAGTTTCTCCTGTCTTTCACATGTGCTCAATGTAAACCTGCTTTCATCTGTGAAGAACACAGGACGGGGGTAGTGAATTTTCCAAACCTCCTGCACAGTGTTGGTGCTGTAAGCATAACCCCCATCTGTGAACGTCCTGTCCGGCACGGTGTTGGTGCTCTAGGCACAACCCCAACTAGAGTAAAAACATTAAAAAGTGACCAAAATATCAGTCAGAAAGCATAGGAACTATGAATTAGTCTTTGGTAACCACCTGAAGAACCACTCTTTTATTAATGTGTCTTCTAATTTTTACCTTTTGTTTATTCCATTTGCACAACAGCATGTGACATTGATTGTCAATTAGTGTTACTTCTTGATTTTTCCTGAAGTGTTATTGACTTGAAGTTACATTTTGTTGTTTAGGTGTTTTGTTTTTTTTTGAGCTGTACGTGTGTATGTCTGTGTGTACGTGTGTGTCTATGTGTACGTACACATACATGCATACTAAAGCTGTGATGTAGGTAGTTAAATGTGTTGAGACCTCAGATCCTGTACAAATCAAATAAAGCCGTTTTGACTGATCAGAAATTTTTTCTATAATGGAGCAGTTGTTGGTAGTTAATTATTTAAAATGACACAAATGTCTGAATCGTTTCTGTTTATTTCTGTGTCCAGTCCCACCAGCAGGTCAGTACCCGGTTGCATCAACAATTCCAGACCTGGCTAGACTCATGGAGAAAGAAACATGTAACTAACGAGATGGCCACTGACAATCACAGATGGCTGATGGGGGAAAGACAGGAGGCACAGCGTGCTTGTAAAACCAGTTGTGAACCGTGCGTTCTTCACTTCCAGCCCATCAACAGATACAGGGTCACATACAGCAGCACACCCTAACACTTCCGTGCCTGAGACCTGGTGCTTGGTTGTTTTTTATGTTGTTGCCATGGAGCTAAATGGAATTTAGTAATATTTTCAAAGATTTAGTAAAAAATTTCCTGAAATTATTCCTAAACGTAAGTAAAATTGAATGCCTCTTATAAAAATGTTCACAGGTCAGAGTTGTTTTTCTTTTTTTCCCCTCTCTTTTTAAATGCCGTGTAAAGTTTTTTTTTTGGTAATGAAGCCCCCTCCTTTGTATGATGTGGTGGTGTTATTATTTTTATTAGTATTATTATTATTGTTTTACTAATTTTAATAGGTTTTGCTAATCATGCCCTTACAAACACTTGTGAATTGCACCCAGATTTGTAGAAATACAGTGGAAGACAGAAAGCACTGACTGGATGGAGGGAAGGGATAAGAAAAAAAGACTTTAAGACTCTTTTATATAAGATGGTGTGTGTCCATGTATGAAGTCTGGGCTTTTTAGATTTTTTAACACCTCTGAAGGTAATCATGCATCAACAGTTATCTACAATTCCAGTTTTAAAATGCGAAGGCAGCCACAAAACCTATCCGATATTGTACATAACTTGTATATAAATCCAGACTGTTTATATTCAAATGAACATTATAATGTAGTTCAATTTTTAGACTTTCATATTTTAGCAGATGTGACCAATGCTGGTCTGTGTATATTATAAACGATTACCTTTTCTACCAAAGGAAGGTGTTTAAATGTTTTATTATAATTTTTTAATTATAATTTTTTTTATTTGTCTCATTAACCCCTTTGTGATCGTGATTGTTTGATTTTTAGAAAATTCCTGTATGTATAAAAACTGTATTGTCCTTATTTTTCCTTTTCCCGATTAATTGGAAGAATTTATATTAGACCCTATATGAATATGTGACACCACCCATGCTAATATTAGGCAGAGTAGAAATTAGAACCTCTTCACTGATCTTGTCCTGTTTTATTTCCTGTCCCATTCCGGATTTAAAAAGTTGTGAAAGTTTCATTTTGCACCACTTTACCTGTGCAACTCACGGTAACGACTGCTAAGACGTATGTAAAAGCATATTAGAAAAGAAAAGAAAATGTGGCGCCATGTTTCTATGTGCTCGTGTACATATTTTTGTATTATTCATTATCATTTTAAATATTGAAATACAACAAAGTTGTAGTTAAAAGTAAAATTCCAAAGAAAATTGCTTGTCTCCTGTCATTAATCCCTTCCCAAATATTTATAGCACATTGATTGAATAGTGATGGTAATATAATCACTCAGTCATTCCTCATTGTAGGAATCTTACAGAAACTTAACAAAAGTTATACCTGGAACTTGTTTCTTAAATCCTATGTTACTAAACTGTTATATTCACCAATTACCACCAGAGGGAGTATTTGAACAATTTATAGTAACAGACGTTCAATTTATACACGTTTAATATACATATTTTAGGACACATAGAACATAAAAGTGGTTCCAAAATGGTTGTACCAGCAGAGGAGGTCTGGGACTGTTGATATGTCACATTATTTCGTAAGGGAGATAAAAAGTTGTAATTTTTTTTTAATTTACTAAACACTATTGCTTTAGTGTATAAACTATGCTATAGATATCAAAAGAAACCACTTGATTAAAAATCTGCAGGAGATTAATACAACTTCGCTTTTGTTAGAAAAGCTCTAACTATGCTTAAATATGAACAATTGAGTTCCAAGGTAATTTCACATACCCAGATTTTTTATTTATCTCGCATTTGTGAAGTCAACTCACTTTCCAACACAGACTGTTTTGACACGTGGAGGTTTAGCGAACATTTTCTCACCAACAGGGTGTGGGAATATCATTCTTTTCTCTGTCTCCATGTTTTAGTAGATTTTTCTTCCTACATTCATAACCTTTGATCATTTTTCCACATGCTTGAATGGTAATGTGGTGCTCTGGATTTGTTTTCATGTTCTTGGCCATTTTGTCATTCTACCGAAGAATGTTATTCCTCCCTTCTTAGATTGTTCAGCAAAAGCAGGATTTATAACTAAAAAGTTTGTTTTATCTGTGGTAACAGCAGGAAATAATAGGAAATGCGATGATTAAAACGTTTGCCTAGTTTTGCTCTAAACAGATGTTTCACGATGTGTAATGACTGAACGGTTAAAAAGAGGCAAGACTTTTAGGGCTGCAGATCAGTTTTATATGGATTTCTGATGTAAACACTTTAGTTGTTGTAACTGTGATTAAGAGAATATAGCAGCGGTATCTGGGTTTCTCTGCGATCCTCCAGCTCTGATTAGATCATCTCTACTGTAGACCTGTTTTTAATTATAATGTACACTATTTTATTGTGTCACTTATTGTCTGATCACTGTCTAATCCAGAAAAGAGTTGTGAAAAAAAACATATATAATTCACATTAAAGTATGTGTTAAAACAAGGGAATTTTTAAACTTCTGGGGTTTTTATGTAATATTAAAAGTTCTATCTCTATTTAGGTAAATACTTAAGCGCTATTCCAGTAAACGGAAAAATGGAAATCATTTTATCTGTACTGTTACCATCCATGAGTATTTCCCTTTACTAGATTTTTATTAACGATATTGCCAAAAGTTTGTGGTCACCTGACCATCAGATCCATATGTGGTTCCTTTCCAAACTGTTGATACTAATAAGGAAGTTGTCTAGAATGCTTTGGTATGTTGTAGCATTACATTATTAGTTGTAGCTTGAAGAGATTCAAGCTTACATTCAAGCCTCAAATTGTAGTGGAAAGTCTTAATAGAAGAGTAGAGCTTAATCAAGTTGCAAAATAGGAATACATATGGAATAAGATGTTAGAAACCGCATGTGTTTTTGATGCCAAACATTTGGCAATATACTGTCTCTATGATTATATTTTGTACTTTTAATAGCTTCCTACTAATTTTTATTTTATTTAAACTTTTACTTACCTGTTTTTTATTAAGACAGCGGCGAGGTGGCGTAGTGGTAGTGGCACGGTCGCCTAACAACAAGAAGGTCCTGGGTTCGAATACAGGGCACGGGGTCTTTCTGTGTGGAGTTTGCATGTTCTCCCCGTGCTTGTGTGGGTTTCC
>JAOTQW010000029.1:4724497-4735056 GCA_026260075.1 Sisor rabdophorus | reverse complement strand
AGTCCAAAAACATGTGCATTAGGTTGATTGGTGACTAAATTGCCCATAGGAGTGAGATATATATATATATATATATATATATAATAAAAATATTTATTAGTTGATGTTACTATTTTTCAGATAGGTTTCTTTATTATTTATTTATTTCATAAAATATGTATATCTTTTTTTTTCTTAAACCTATAAATCTAATCTCACAGGCAGCTGTTTATAACATCTGTAAGGCTAAAAAAGGTTACAAGCCATTTTCTTTAAAACTAAAAAGTTTACCCTCTTTCTGTCCAATAAAATTACTTACATTGTAGCCACAAATATTATTTATTAATTTTACTAAAACTTGAAAAAAATGTAACATAAAAATGTTCTGATATACTGCAGGTTATAGTATGAATAGCACAAACTATTACACGTATCTATACACTTATTAACGCATACAGATACTATATTAAGCCAATGTTTTTATGTTTTTTGGTTTAGTAAGTTTAAGAAAATGATTTCACAAGATACCACAAGCTGATCCAAAAATCGCTGTAATGTAATGTGGAAAAGAAGCGCCACACGTGTGAGTGCTGACTTATTTCTTCATCTGCTTCTCATGGGGTACGTTCCCGCACATAAACTCGTGTGCACACCACATCGTCGGCTCCAAACGTCTAAAGCAAAAGTATAAGTACAGTGAGACATTTTAATACAGTTACGCTATATATATAAAAAATATAGAAAACCATTGCTTAAGTTAGACAGTCTTTAAACTGAAAATATTATATATAGTTTAAAGACTGTCTAACTTAAGCGATGGTTTTCAGACAGAAGTGGAATGCAATTAGAATAATGAAGAACATCCCCATTATATGTTCTTTGTAGGTCTTTAACTAGGTGATGTGTTTACATTGTTTTAAAAGGGATACAAACAGGCTGGCTGTCAGCATCAAGCACCATCTGTGCCCCAAAGCAGGAAAAGAGGTGCCTCAGCCACCTTTTTAAATATAGGAAGCCATCTGCCCGTTGCACTAGTGTCTTGGGAGACATTAGCCAGAGGGGTGTCAAGGCACTGGGCTTCTCAAACATTCCCTTCTGTAATTTGATCGATAAGTCCTTTGGGTGATGGTACAATTGTTTAAATTTGCAAGATCTAAAATTAGTTTAGATTTTGTTATTACCATCTGCAGGAAGTTTACCACATCCTGTTGGTGTTTCATGTGCAGAAAAAAAATCCAAATATGGAGCAGTCGGTTGAAGCATTCAAGCTAAGTAATTCCAAACTAATCAAATTTCCGTGTACACTCCAAATTTCAGTGTACACTAACGATGCATTCCCCACCAGAAGTGACTTTGATGCGGGCCATGTTTTTGTTGGCAAGCAGATACTGCTGACCCAGAGCCAAGAGTTAAACACATTTTACTTATTGAATACATGCTACAGTATTTCATGCAGCAAGTCAAAGCTTGTCTTTGCAACAAATCATAAATTTGTGTGTAGGGGGTGGTATTTAGTTTGTATAGGCTCATCACTAAAGCAGAACAACCAAGGTGAACAAATTGCCATGTCTTACCTTATGGTTATAGAGGGGTATAAACCATAGAAATTCTAACAAATTGTTAACATACCCATTTTAGTATACACATTTTCTTTCGAATCTACATTGAGGCCATTATTAGCTTCAACTAAACTATAGCCACATGTCTGCTATTTTTTGAGACAAATCTCTTGGTTTTGTTTTCTAAAGCAGCCACAGCTAAACTTTATAATTTGTATAAAAATGTAATCTCCCAGAGCTAAGAATTTTCACTTGAATACCACAGCATACTAGTCCCTCTGGTATCTAGTCTCAACAACAACCACAAAATTGTCGCATCCATAACGAGCAGACATTGTTTCAAAGGACAACTGATTTAACAGGCATCCCACAGGCAAGCCCTGTTTAGCTGAACACAGTTACTTAACCAAGTGAGGAAGGTATTTGATGTCCCGCTGGGACTTCCTGGGAAATACTTCTTCCCAGGAAAGCTTATTTGTTAGACCCATTTACTGATCTCCATATGGTCTGTAAAACCAAACGGGCCAGATGTAGCACCATGCTGCATTCTTCAGTTTCCTGGAGAAATCAGAGAAGTGCTTCTGATGGGAGAACATCTATGTACAAAGAATGTGCCCTAACCATTACCTTGTGTTTTCAGGTACACCCTAACAATCACATACATACCATCCGATCCCTATCCAAAATTCCTGGAGAATATGAATCATATGGTGTGAACTGGAATTAAATAATGGTTTATTACATGACTGTCTTTTTTGTATCAAATAATAAAAGTTTTTCCTAAATGTCCTCACCAGGATCAGCTCATCCCCTCTCAGCTCTCGGGTCCAGTATGTCTTTGGTCCGTTTCCATCCAGCAGAGTCTGCCTACAGGCAATTTTATTTTCTGTCTCCCATGTGGCCAAGCTCTGTGAACAACTTTAAGGTTAATAATACACCAGAGCTCCCAGCAGATAAGTGATCAATGGTAAAATAACTCACTGAAACTTCAAGATTGCTTCTTAAATTTGTGTCAAATTGTAATTTGGTGATATAAGCATTAAAAAATGTTCAAGTCATTTCAGGAGGACATCAAAGACTGGGCGGCCATTAAACTAAAAGTGTGATTTATAAAAACGCTGAACTAAGGGCATCGTTACAATTGACCCTGTTACATCATCCCAGCTTAGGTATGAGTCACTGCAATATTTCTTTCTTTATAAAGCTTTAAAATTGCTCTCATGAGTCTTACTTTGGGTGTCTGAACTTTACCCAGACGTGAAATAATCGCTACATGCCTTCTTGTAACCCATGGTGACATGACCCAACAGTTTTCTATTACAATAGAAGCTTATTTTTAGTCAGTCTTCAAGAAAACTAGTTAATAATAATAATTACATTTACACACAGGTCAAAGGGCTACTTAGAGACTACAGTGGGGTCCATAAAGTCTGAGAATTCTATAAAATGCATTTTGCCTTTAATTTCATACATCTCTTTTTCTTTACTACTTCACTCTATAAAAAATGTAAGTGGAGACAATAATTTCTGTAAAAAAATGGTATTAACACTAGAGCTTCATCTTTTTTAGTTGTTTTTAAAACGTTTATTAACAGAAGCGATTAAAAATTAATAAAATCTAATGTAGATTACTATTATTTATTAGTTATTATTTATTATATGAACTTTGGTTTGATTTTGGTTTAGGAGGTCTGGGGTTTCATCAATCCATTTTAAAGTTTAGTAGGGGTGGGATAAAGAACATATTAGTTGCTAAACCTTCCCTTTTTGCAGGGTTACCATAAGGGTTACCTAGTAAAACCAAAACCCGATTGACCACCATGAAGCTTTAGACAAAAAGCGACCTGTACTTTTATCAGATAAGCACTAGTATAGGGTTATTTTCGATCCTATAAAGTTGCATTGGCAACTTTCAAAATGACTTGTTCATTTGTCATGCCTGGATTATAACTGAACATTTAGACATTCACTTGAAATAGCTATGCACAGATCAAGAAAGTATATAGAAAATTAAGCCTTATTTGTGGGCGGGGCGGCACTGTGGCGTAGTGGTTAGCACGACTGCCTCACAACAAGAAGGTCCTGGGTTCGAATCTCGGGCACGGGTCTTTCCATTTCAGGAATTTGCATGTTCTCCCCGTGTTTGCGTGGGTTTCCTCCGGGTATTCCGGAGTATAGCTAAATATAAGTATATATGTGTGTTTGATAAACTAGACTGCAATGCTCTCATACTCCAGGACCAGGATTCAACACCCCTATTAGAGCAGGTCTCTAAAACTGCTATTGATAAAAAAATAAAAAAATAAATCCATAAACAAAAATAAATTGACTTCAGATTAGACAATAGGTGATTAATTTATCTATTAATGATTCCATTAATTATCTATTTCATTAAACAAATAAATATTATGTCATAAAACATTGTCAAAACTTTGAACTACATTTCCCATCAGCCTCAGCACATCTTACATTTTAAGTTACTGACACCTGTGTCTTGTGTCACCCTGATTAGGATCAAAATATGGTAGGTTTCTGTTGTCTTTTTGCATCTGAATTGTTTGCTGTTGGTTTTGTATGTTGTATCTTGTCAAGTTTTGCAGCTACAGTAGTTTTTACTTGAACAATAAAAAAGATAATTAAAAGGGGGAAGGGGTGGCCTAGTGCTTAAGGTTCTGGACTGATATTACTTCCCAATTGCTCAATTGTATGTCTCCCTGGATAAGGGCGTCTGCCAAAGGCTGTTAATGTAAATGTAAAATGATCATCTCTAAAATAGGGTGGTGCAGTGTCATAATAGATATCATAAACTCACAACAAGAAGGTCCTGTGTTTGATTTCCGGGCAAGGGGTATTTCTGTGCGGAGATTGCATGTACTTCCCATTGCGTGGGTTTTCTCCAGGTAATTCAGTTTCCTCCCACAGTCAAAAAACATGTACATTAGATTGATTGGTGACACCAATTTGCCCATAGGATAAATGTGAATGTGTGTGGTTGTTTGTCTATATGTGGTCCTGCGAGGGACTGGCAACCTGTCCAAAGTGTACCCCTGCCTCTTGCACTATGTGCGCTGGGATAGGATCCAGCAGACCTCATTGACACCCCCCACCCCACTGTGGGAAAAAGCAGGTATAGAAGATAAATGGATGGATCTCTAAAGTAAAAAAAACAACAACATTTAATTACATGAGTCACCAAAAAAGAATACCAGTGCTTAGTGATTACCTTGCATTTTCGTCCATCCACTGTTTCTTCATTAAATTCCTGTCCGATCTGAAAGTTGATTTCTGTGGTTCTGACCGTGGTGGAGGTCTTAATGTAGAACTGCTCACCATTCTGACGTATTTCCACGGAAGGCTTGGAGGCAGCAGCACAGGCCACTTTCCTTAGCATGGCATTTACACCTACAGGTAATATTAAACAATCTATAATAAAATATGTTTATATTACATAACATATACGCCATCAGTAAAATCTTAATTACTTTAATAATAAAATGCATTTTATAGAATTCTCAGACTTTATGGACCCCACAGTCCATTACCTTAACCACTAAGCCACCACTTCTCACTTCCACTGTTTTAATTTTCAGACATTAAAAAAAACATGTATGTAACATTAAACTGATTCATATGAGAAACATACACTATATTGCCAAAAGTTTGTGGTCACCCGACCACATGTGGTTTCTCTCCAAACTGTTGCTACAAATATGGAAGCACAAAGTGTAGTCTAGAATGTTTTCCTATGTTGTACATTACATTACTTTAAATTACATTCCTTCACTGGAACTACGAGACTCCAACACTGCTCCATCATGACATTGACCCGGAACACTCAAAAACAGAATTATTTAATAGCAAAATGGAGAATAAATCTGGAATAAGATGTTTAAAAAACACATATGAATCTAATTGTCAGTTGACCACCAACATTTGGAATATAGTGTATTTTCTGTTGTATGTTAACAAATGTAGTTTAGTGTAGTGTTTAAATCTGCAGTTTAAATTATTCTGCTTAAAACAAATATTAGTTTAGTCTTTTCTATACAGAAAAAAATATAAAAACATTTTTGTGGTGCATTTTGTTAGCTAAGAAGAAAAGAAGTGACATAATTAATATGTTTTTGGTCTCAGCTGTAAGTCAGATTCATTTTTTCCCTTACTGCATGCCAGTGGTGTGTACAATTCTGCATAAAAACCATCAACTCACCACAAAGCAGATCGTTATCAGCAGATGTTGCCAATATGGCGATGCAATGACAAGGCGTTGACTGTAAGGAATGTCATGGTGTTTTTTTGTACTCATTGCACTTTAATAGATTTTTCTTTACAGCCTGCTAATAAACTCACAGGCCTTTGATGCACAGCTTCAAACAGTCATCTTCTTGTTCATTCCCAGTGCATTACTTCTCTCAAAAAAACGTTTCATACAATGCAATGTGTGAAGAGCAGTTTGGATGTGTACCCTTTAATTTTCCCAATTAAGCCATTTTAGTTGGAGAACTTGAGCCGTGTCATCAACCGAAAATGCTGGGTTTTGCTAGTAAAATACAGATTGCTGTTTGCACCACAAACTTCATGACTTTCACCAGTAACTGCTCTTCATTATGTAAATAAATTAGCCCACATCAGCATTTCTATAAGCTTTGTATGATGGTTTATTTTAAAACTGAAGTAAAAAAACTTTGCTCATTTTATTTTATTTTTGCCTTAAGTAGACCCAAAATAAACTTCTTTACTTCTTAAAACCAAAAATTTAAATGATAATGAAATGTGCCTCCGAAGAAACAAAGCGGTGCAACAGGCCGGGAATAATAGTGATTTACCCTTCACACTACTTTAGTCCCTGAATATGTTACTGAAAACCCATGAGGATGGGAGATGTCACTGGCGAGACAGAGAGGAAACTAATGACTTTATGTGAACGGTCACTGGCTCCTTAATGCAAGCAGCAAGAAATTAAAAAAAATAGGTATCTGATTTAACGCTTACCGAGGGCTTTGAGGAGCTCTTCAAAATGTTCACTGCTTTTCATCTTCCAGATTCCTGCAAAGTTCGGCATTGTTGTTTTTATCCGGTTTAAGTTGATTGAAGCAAAAATAATCTAGTAAACTTAATAAAAATCAGTGGAAGAGCTTGGCACACTTTTCTTCCTTCCCTTTCTTCTTTCCACTCCTTTCATCCACCTTTCTCTCCGTCTCTCTGACTCACTGTTCTCTGCTCCACTGGACCACTGGTGAAGACAGGGTGTGTGGGACGAGCGTCACGGGGTCCCTCCCTCCCTCCTCCCCATGCTGATGCACTAAAATCACTTGTTAAGATTTTATTTAAAAGAAATTCAGCCTGAAACATTTCATCATGCATGGAAAAATGCATATCAGGACATTTTTTGTTTAAAATTAATTGTAAATGGAATTTGGATTGAATTATGACGTGTTCGTATTCTAGACATTTTAGATTATTTTGATCTAAGACTAGACTTTATTGTTTGTATTGATTGTTAAATAGGGCCTTTTTTCTATTTTGACTGATTTTTTAATAAATTTTTCATCACAAAATATTTAATTATATAGATACATAGTAAAGAGAGAGAAAGTGGGAGAGAGGAAAAGAAAGAGAGAGCGCAAGAGAAAGAGAAGAGACAGAAGGGTAAAGGCAGGGAGGAAGAAAGAGAGCAAGAGGAAGAGGGGAGAGGGGAGCGATAGGGAGTGAGGGAAAGAGAAAATGAGGCCCACCCTCTTCTTCTGTCTAATTTGTGCAGTGTTTCATTTATCTTCTTGACAAACAGCTTTCTGGACAGCATTTGATAATAAATGTAAAGTAAGGTCGAAGAGCACTTTGTCTTTTCCCCAGGAAGTGTTCAGGAAGAAAGAAAGCACTCATTTATCCACACATTCACTGTTCATCACCCTGCCTGGTGTCCCATTAATCAATAGTTTTTTGCTCACAAGAGGAACCCAAAGAGCTTCTGATTTACATAAATAGAACTGCAAAGGCTAAACCTCTAAACTGTGTGGTAACTACTGTGCTTCATTATTAAACCACAGTTTGTATGAATCTCTTTATTTACAATAATTTATCTTAGGCAGACACAAATCCAAAACAGATGAATGTATTTTAAATTCAGATTTTTATAAAATTTTTTTAAGATTATATATTCTGATTATATTATCTACAAACTTAAATAAAAACACTACTCGGGTGAATAAAGTGTATAAGGACTTACCTTTACACAAACCTATAAAGTTGAATGATCCATGGCCCCTGGGCAAGGCCCTTAGGCCCTTTAATTATTTATTTAGATGTGATGGGGCTGTGTACTGACAAGGGGGCTTTTAGTATGATACAAATTAATGTTTATGGATCTTGATACAATTATTATGATATATTGCGATAGAATACATATAACAGGGCATCTGCCAAATGCCATAAACATAAATACTTCATTAAAACCCTCAGTTTGTGTTAAACAACTTACTCCTCTGTTCTGATAGTTGCTGCATTGAACTGTCCTGTAATATGTATTTTATCACAATATATCGAAATAATTAAAAAAAAATCTAAAGTAATTCGTTCATCTAAGGTGAATTAATTTGATACCATTTATATTTGTTTTTTGTATTGACTTTTTTTTATTATACTGCTTCATCGAATGAAACCAGGGCCAGTGAGTAAATAAACTGTAATACACTCATGACAGGGATGCCAATCTATCACCACCGTCTTCCACGTACACATACATACTTTAAAATCTAGGAATAATGTGCCCTGGTCTTGCAAGTACACACGTTCTGGTAGGTGGGAAAAAAAACTGGGAGAAATTGGTGCAGACGCTGGGAGACCATCGTATAATTTTTCCAGGCATTAGCTAAGAAAGAACCACACGACCTTTTCTATGTCCAACACTCAAGGATGAAGCATTTTTCCAATGGACTGGCACTTTAGCCACACAAAGTCCTGCAGAGCGAGAGTAAATTTGAGAGTGTGAGAGTAAAAAAAAGTGTGAGAGTAAATTTCGTTGGATAAGGCAATTTCATAACAGAGCACCATGGGAGTCAGTGCAGTTGATTACATGCTGGAAAGTGTGGTTAGAAGACATTCACAAAGAAGCGTATTTATCTAAGGTATACATTTTAGTATGAAATGTATAAAAAAAGATTATAGTATGTCTAATTATGGGGCGGCACGGTGGCGTAGTGGTTAGCATGTTCACCTCACAACAAGGTCCTGGGTTCGAATCCCAGGCACGGGGTCTTTCTGTGCAGAGTTTGTATGTTGCTTGCGTGGGTTTCCTCCGGGTAATTCAGCATTAGGTTGATTGGTGATTCTAAATTGCCCATAGGAGGGAGTGTGAGTGCAGCCCTGTCTAGGGTGTACCCCCTGCCTTTTGTTCTATGTGCGCTTAGATCCAGCATATCCCCGTGAGCCCAGGTTTGGGAAAAAGCAGGTATAGAAGATGAATGAATGAATGTCTAATTAGGCATCATTTTCCCCAACACATAAAGAGTTAGGCTGGTCACTCTCAAATGAAACTGCTTTTAATGCCGTGCAGCAGCATAATTAAATGCTATTGACTGCAATCAGATTGGATGCAGGGCAAAAGTAAAGTCTATGCCCCCTCTGCTGGATATTTGGAGAAGCACTAAAACAAATTGAAATCTTTTTTTTAAGAAATGTTGATAGCAACACTGACTTTGCTTTTCTGAGAACAAGGCTGTGTAAAGCACGTTGGCCTCACAACAAGGTTATGGGTTCGAATCCCAGGCGGAAGGGTGCTCCTTTTTGTGCGAAGTTAGCATGTTCCCCCCATGCTTGTGTGGGTTTTCTCTGGGTACTCTGGTTTCCTCCCACAGTCCAAAAACATGCGCATTAGGTTGATTGATGATTCTAAACTGCTCATAGGAGTGCGTGTGTGTGTTTAGGGCCCTGCAAATTGTCCAGGGTGAACCCCTCTACCTTTCGCCCTATGTGCGCTGGGATAGGCTCCAGCAGACCCCCGTGAGCGGGTATAGAAGAAGAATGAATGAAGTAAGGCTGTAGCTATATGCACCTATGTACAATCTTAACTTGTTAATGCTCTGTTTAGGGACACAGTGGTTCAATGGTACTAAAACACAAAATTCTAAACAGAAGCTTCACAACAAAAGACACATACAGGAACATTTTAACAGGTTAGATATTTAGACATCTTTAAAGTTTTCATTATTAAAATCTTAAACTGCTTATTTTCCACACATCCTGTGCAGACATTTTCTTTTCTTGCAAAAAAAGGTTTGACTTAAAGGATCATACATATTCAGAGACTTGAAGTACTTTACACAAAGTGGTGCAGTGGACAAGCAGCAGGTACAACATCTGGAAAAATTTCCCTGTTTATTTTTAAAAACTATACATCTAGTTGGTAACAAAAATAATTACACACCAAATTCCCCAATATCCAACATTTTTTTTTTTTACAAATTACAGATTTTCACAGACCTGAGCATCATTTCCCATTAGAAACAATGAATTACAGTCATAAGATTTTCTTTACATCACTCATTAATTTATTAAATTACATCTCTGACACACTAAATGCCTGTTTAAAGGAAAACATCTAAAATAAACTACATGGACAAATACAGTACTGAGCAGAGAGCTGAGACCCAAAGGCTTCCTTTTACCAGTGTCTGGAATCAACCAGTTCTGGACGGAGGCTTAGTTTTTTCAGGGTTTCGTAGCCGACCACCATAACTATAGCTGTGGGAGTGGAGGATATTATGCGAGCAGAGAGACCCTTGGTCATCCCCCAGAATCCTTCTTCTCTGAGCAGCTCCTTGAATGTCACAATAATGGACGTCCTGCCCTCAACCTATTAGTGCAAACAATTTGTATTCATTTGATTGGCAGAAAACAAAGACTAAATTCTTTAGTTAAGGTTTAATACTAAAAAGAAACATTGGATATCAAGCATCCTTAATGCTCCACATTTCATCTTCTGTACCCGCTTATTCCCGAATCCGGGGTCACGGGGGTCTGCTG
>JAOTQW010000029.1:4675739-4691801 GCA_026260075.1 Sisor rabdophorus | reverse complement strand
TCCAAAAACATGTGCATTAGGTTGATTGGTGAATCTAAATTGCCCATAGGAGTGATGCCCTATGTGCTCTTGCCCTATGTGCGCTGGTATAGGCTCCAGCAGACCCCCACATTCGGGAATAGAAGATGAATGAATGAATGAATGAATGAATGAATGAATTTATTTGTGAGAACCAAATGATCAATGCTACATTCTGACAGGCTGCAACAAGAATTAACCACTTTTTTTTCCTCTCTGCCTGAAGAAAGCATTGTTTTGCTGATGTGGATTTAACATTCTGAATAATTGGCAATAATCTTTGCTTATTTCATCCATAGATTAATGCGACTATCAGATTTTGTCACATGATTAGGCAACAAAATCTGCAGCATAAATGAGGCCTGAGCTCAATAAGACATAATTTGAGTTAGCATGAAACAAATCAAGTGTTCTGCACAGAACCTTCATCACCAGTCGGTGCTCTCTTCTGAGTATGCCACTTATTCTAGTACTTCCTGTTGCTAGCTTTATAAGCTAGCAAGACTAGGAACACTTTGTGACATCGATAATGTTTATCAGGGCTATGGTTCCATGGTTTGGGACTCAGACCCATCGATTCAATCATCTTCTGACTACTTAATGACAGCTGTGAGCCCATGGGTGTCACCAAATCCTCCACTGATTGACGTTGATACAGACTTATAGACAAGTTATGTTTCTACTTGGGAGTGGGGGGCCCAACTGCCCCTGTTTCATGTCCCACTCGGTTAATGTAAGCAACCTTGCTCTCAGGCTGCCATACACTTTTTCCTTTCTATGTTCTGAGTATCATTGTTGACTGTATCCTGTGTTGTTCCCAACTTTAGTGAATTCTGAGTCCGCGCTCAATCTTATGGACAAGCATCAAGATTCATACCAGTCCATGTACATTACCATGTTGCTGGCTGCTTCATGACATGCGATAATAAATTTTTTCTGTCCCAAAAAAAGTAGTGCCACCCCTTGGTAAGCTATGTGCTGCTCAGCTCTGCCTGCTGCCTTAAAGGCAACATGAGGGATACATAATAGTCTGCAAATTTAACAAATGTGGTAAGATAAGACAGTTTTTATTTATGGTAAATATATCAAAGTACTGTTTTTAATTGTTTTCAGCAAATCTATTGCTTTATGCAAAGCTTAAAGCTAAAATTTATTCTTCTTGGTAGGGCAGCGCGGTGGCGAAGTGGTTATCACAGTCGCTTCACAACAAGAAAGTCCTGTGCATTGGGTTGATTGGTGGCTCTAAATTGCCCATAGGAGTGAATGTGTGAGGTGTGTGGTGTTGTGTGTGTGTGGCCCTACGATGGATTGGCGACCTGTCCAGGGTGTACCCCCTGCCTCTCGCCCTATGTGCGCTGGGATGGGCTCCAGCAGACACCCGTGACCCCAGATTCGGGAATAAGCGGGTAAAGAAGATAAATGAATAAATTATTCTTTTTGGTAGATTTTTATACTTGATTTACAAACTAAAAATGAAACATTAAAAAAGATCACAATAAAATAATTTCTGAAACATGTTCACAGAGGACACTGCTTAAGCAGTTAAATTTATTTATCATAGCTATAGTTATTACATAAACATTTTGTTTACATGTAAATGGACAGTTTGTCATAGAAAAACATTAACTATGTCATAATAATTATGACTTTGAGGAGGATGTGTTAAAACCCTCTTAGCTCGAAGGCTAATGACCACAAGCCCAACATCCCATGTGCTTAAGCATATACACACACTGGTTTCCTGTCTTATGTTTTCACTTATACAGTGACCTTGATGACAGTTCCGGAATTTTACAAGGGGTTGAAGGTGAAATGAACATGAACTGTGTAGTGCTCAAAGGCAGATGCTTTCTATAGGTTAATTTACTGGTTGCGCAAGGTTCGAGTCATTTTAAATGACTAGTCTGTTGGTGCCACATAGTTCCAGGTATACAGATTTAGTTAAGCCTCCTATATTTCTGTTCATGGTTAAAGTGCTTTCTGAATATCTAAAACGCAAGTTCAGCTTGAGTTCTGTGTGTGTGGGTGTGTGTATATACACACAAAGTTTAGGAGTGTGTTTTATGGGGATTTTTGACAATTCTTCCAGAAGTGCAATTGTAAGGTCACACACTGATGTTGAACAAGGCCTGGCTCTCAGTCTGAGCTCCATTTTATTCCAAAGATGTTCTTTCAGGTTTAGGTCAGGACTCTATGCAGGCCAGTCAACTAGACAACCACACTAGATTCTGTCATCCATGTCTCTTTTTTTTGCCTTGCTCTGGGCGCTGGTGTAGAGTCACATTGGAAAAGCAATGGGCCAGCTCCAACAAAGTTGGGAGCATGGAATTGTCCAAAATGTTCTGGTATTAGTTTCTGTCACTGGAACTAAAGCCTCAAGCCCAGCTAATTTCTCACCATAATCTCCCCTTCACCAATCTTTAGACTTGGCGCAATGCAGTAAGACAACTGCCAACTGTCAAACCCAGACTTGTCCATCAGATTGCCAGATAGATAAGCGAGATTTTGTCCCTTCAGAGAATGTGTCTCCACTGCTTTAGAGTCCAATGGCATGTTTCATACCACTGCATCCGACGCTTTGTGTTGCAATGTATGGTTTGGATGAAGCTTTATGCACTGTCCTTGAGCTAATCTGAAGTTTTGGAGGTCTGTAGCGATTGACTCTACAGAAAGTTGGCGACCTCTTCGCACTATGTGCCTCTCCATCTTTGTGTCTGATTTGCTGTTGTTCACAAACAATTCCACATTCTTGTACTTCAGCTGACAGTTGACTGTGGGTTATCTAGGAGCAAAGAAATTTCACAACTGGATTTTTTTCACAAGTGGCATCCTATCACAGTTCTATGCTGGAATTCACTAGGCTCATGAGAGCGACCCCTTTCACAAATGTTTGTAAAAATAATCTCCATTCATAGGTCTTTGATTTTATACACCTGTGGCAATGGATGTTACAGATGTTGTTGTGCTATTTTTAAAATTAAAACAGTATGCATTTACATCTTGTATAAATATTGCATTATTAGATAATTATTTTACACATCCCTTATTAAAACCAATTTGTGTATGTTCCTTAAATTTGCAGTTGTAGTGTAGTTTTTCTGCAGAACTCACAATGACTGAGAAGGCAATGTAAGCTTTATTTTTTTAAATGACCACAAATTTTATCATGCACGCATTGTGTGACAGAATCACTGGTACCATTTAGCCAAAGTTCTTTAGTATTTGCAAATAAAGACGCAAATAAAGATATAGAAACCTTAAATCTGTTGCAATTTCGACAATTCAAGTATTTTTCTTGGAAGAGAAAATCCTCAACTTATTCAGCAATTTGCAACATATTTTGAGGAATAAAACTCAATCAATGCTGCAATCCCACCACCACAAACAAAATTAGCTTCCTTTTTTGGCCAAGCTTTCAAATGTGCTATTTTTCTGCCAACAACTTCTCTTGCTATTCAGAAGCCCGTGGGAGAGTCCACTTGGAAGTGTGTGAAGCGTAGGCTGTGTTGTAGTGTCTAGCACAGGGTACTGCAGAAGAAAAAAGAACAGTAAGTGATAAATGATTCAACCTGACCCAGATTGAAGAGGTACAGTAAATGGAAGAAGCTGCTATTAAACTAAATTGTGCTTTTATAAAAAGCATTAGATTAGTTAATCATCTCCAGCAGCAATGTCATCAAATTATTATTTATCTGTATTAACGATGGAATATTTGGAGATCGACGCTAGCGCAGTTACAGTGGTGTTTAATATGGAGAAACGTACAACTGCTTTGCTTGTAAAAAATCTGAGAGAGATTTAAGGACTTGATTTCTACGGCATCATTCATTAAGTGTAGATAAAGCGATGGCTCAGCAGGTCTAATGGCAGTCAAAGCACTCTTAACTGAAGTCAGAATACACTAGCCAAAATCTATTTACACAAATTCTAATTGCATCAGGCTTGTATACGATCTCCAGTTTAATGTTTATCATTTGAAAGCAAATTAATGTAATTATATAATATCTAGCTATTATTATTAGATTATTTCAATTCAATCTCAATTGAACCAACTGTCTTATTTTTATTGCAATTATTTTGTTCTCTAATAGAAATTTTTTTGTGGAATTTGTTTTTTAGAAAGTTTGGCTATGTGCACAAGCAATGTTGGGCAGTCGCATAACTACTAAATAATTGCCAGTATTTTGTGACTATCTAATTTTTATTTATTTTTTTGTTTACATTCTTACATCATCCTTTAAAACTGCATTTACACTATACACTGCGAAACAACCCAATGTGGACGTACTGACTGGAAAAGAAAGTAAAAACTTGCGATTATCCATGCTAACCACTAGGCCACCGCGCTGCCATGATCGTTATATCTTTATATTTCTTATGATAGTCCTTTTTAAAAAAAATAAACTGTTTGTAAACATAATTAATGACAAAAATGCACAGTTGTTTACTTTCTGAGACCCTGTATGTAGCACATGTCTATTCTAAATACACCCATCAGGCTCCTAATTCAGAAAAATTACCCAACACATAAGTAAGAACAGAAATAAAATGAAACACTTGAGTGCCCGAATACACACGCAAGAGCCAGTGAGAGGCTTAAAGTTGCATGTAAAGACCTTGTTCCCTGGAGTAAAAGCTAATATTAGCCCTACAAAAGCTCTGTTGGCAATGGTGAACTCAGTGCGGATATGATTATTAGTCATAGCCAGACAACTAAGAATGTGCTCTCGATGGCCTGCTGGAGACAACTCAAATGTGGAAAAGATTTCAAAAACATGCAAAGGTTTGCTTTGGCTTATAAAGGTTATGAAATGTTATAAAAATATCTAACGCATTTAGTCATTTTGTTATTTTATTATCCTACAGTAATGGCATAGCCCAAGATTGGAGTTTGGCAATAGTCCTCTCATGATATTTGAAATGATAAGACTATATCTGGAAGTAAGCTTTGACCAAAGCTTGTGTGTAAAAAAAATAAAATAAAAAATATTCCATCCATGTGCATCTTTAAACATTCTATTCCAGATTTAGTTCTTTTCTTGCTCCTAGAATAATCTTCACAAATGCTGGAAATGTTATTTGCTCAGTTGTAGAGTGTTTGTCAGGTTTTGCTTATTCCATTTTAGTAGAATAGATAGGTTAGGACAATAATGTTTGGTGAGGAGGTCTGGGTAAATTTGGTGTTCCAGTTGATTCGAAAAGTGTTAAGTGGGGAATAAGGTCCCACTCTGTATTGGACACTCCAAGTTGTGCATCTAATGAGCTGCATCTCCATTTAATTATTTTCTGAAAACGAGCAGAAAAGTCTGTACTTCTCTCTGCACTTTGAGTAAATCTGTAAGTTAAAGTAACATGGGCTAGTGATTCAGAACATTATACCTGGTCTGTTTTGTATTTGTAAGTGTAACGCAGAAGTTACAGAACCAGAACACTTCAGCCTCCATGTTGTAAAGTTGGTATTAAGGTTCTCTTCCTGGAATGGTGTATTATGCCAAAGATGTTTTTTTGTTACAGTGTCCAAATGACATTTTAGACTTATCTGTCCAAGGAACGGGCAGCACAGTAGTGTAGTTATTAGCACATTCTCCTCACAGCAAAAGGTTGTGGGGTCGATTCTTGGGTCTTTCTTGCAGAGTTTGCATGTTTTCCTTGTGGTTGTGTGTTTCCTCTGTGTACTCTGGTTTCCTCCTACAGTCCAAAGACATGTTATTTAGGTTGCTTGATGATTTAAAATTGCCCATTGGAGATAAATGTGATTGCATGCAGTTGTTTGTCTATATGTGGCCCTGCAATGGACTGGTGACCTGTCCAGGGTTTACCACTGCCGCTCATCCAATGTGCGCTGGGATAGACTCCATCATATCCCCATGACCCCAAGGCAATAAGCGGGTTTAAAGATAAATGAATGAATGAATGCCTAAGAAACATTATTCCAGAAGTCATGGTATTTGTGTACATTTTCTTTGGCAAACCTCATCTGCAAAGGTTTTCTCCTGGTACATCTCCCAGAAAGGTTAAATGTGTGGAGACTGTGTTTGATAAGTTATGCACTTTCACATTAACAAAAACAAGAGCCAGCTGTAGGCCCTGTGATGACACTTTAGTGTTTTTGGTGGCTTCTTTTAGCATCTTGGTGTGAATTTCCTTAGACGGACCTTGAAATGTTGTTTTGAATGGCATACATTTGTATATTATTGTGGACAGTGAAACAACTGATTTCAAAATATTTTGAATCACTTTCCAGACTCGTTAGTTGCTCTTTTTTGCCCACCATGGTGTTTGCTATAACTTCAGCAATCAAGAGCACACCAAACTAAATGTCTGAGGTTTAAATGGAGCCAGCCTCCATTTGAAAAGCCAAGTAATAATGATGTAAACATGTACCTAATAACTAAACCTTTTTGATTTAAAGCCATTAAAATTGGTTATATTACTTAAATCTCTCAGCATTGCTTTATTGATATCAAATATCTATTTGTCCAAATATGTTAAACACAGACTTTCCTAAGGGTTTCCTAATTTTTTCACATTACTGTAGATTCGCAGTAAGTTACATTTTATTAAAAAAGGACTTATGACAGGTAGAAGTTAATTAATAAATTAATAAAGCTGATATTAAAATATCAGTTGTTGAAAGGTAAGATGGATGGATGGATGGATGGATGGATAGATGGTTTGATTGTCAGGTCTAGGCATGCTGGATGGTCTCAGTGGAGATCAGCAGGATTGATGACGTGATGCTGATGCTAGTACTTTCCATCAGTAATGCATGCCCTGGCAGGTGGACCCCAGAAACAGGAAGAAAGCTTTAAATGTGCATCATAGCCTATTTATTCTGTTTTTACTTGATCTTTCTTTACCATCCTTTTTAACACACTGAAATTAACAAGAAAAATGGAATAACATAACAGGTTTTTATAGGGGTCACGGGGAGCCTGGAGGCTATTCCAGCGCACATTGGGCGAAAGGCAGGGCCACAGACACACAACCACATGCACTCACACATTCACACCTATGGGCAATTTAGTGCCACCAATCAACCTAATGCACATGTTTTTGGACTGTGGGAGAAAACCGGAGTACCCATAGGAAACACAAGCACTGGGAGAACATGCAAACTCCGCACAGAAAGATCAGAAAGACCAGGACCTTCTTGTTGTGAGGCGACCGCGCTATTAATTATATATTTATTTATGGGCACACTTGATGTAGTGGCTAGCATGTTCTCCTCACAGCAAGAAGGTCGTTCGATTCCCAGGTCTTTGTGTGCGGAGTTCAAATGTTCTCCCCGCCTGCGTGGGCCCACTCCATCCTCCTCCCACTGCCAGCCATTAAAAACATGTTCCCTTTTAACACAGATCAACAGAAGATGAATGAATGAATAAAATCAACTCTAGGCTTAGATGGCAGGGTTACACCCTGGACAGGTCGCCAGACCATCGCAGGGCCACATATACACAAACAACCATATGTACTCCTATGGGCAATTTAAAGAATCACTAATCTTCCTAACCTCTAGAAGGAAACCGATGTACCTAGAGGAAACCCACACAAGCCAGGGAGAACATGTAAACTCCACTACTTTAACTCTAACCTAAATTGCCTATAGAAAAGGCAGCGGACCCCCGTGACCCCGAGCTGGATGTTACACGTTTAAAGGATAGTGATATTTGCGGTTGATGGTGGGGGACTTGATTTTATATTACAATTATATTATATATATATAAATTGTGGTTGAGATCAGGTTGTATAATAATACCCAAGTCGCTGACAGAATTACATGCGTGTAATTAATTGTCCATGAATGCGCGTGCATGCTTCTCTTCTGCTCCCCCCTTCCTTCTATCCCTTTCACGTGACCTCCTCCTTTCATTCCCCTGACTCTGATTACCGCCTGGTTCACGCAGCGTCCGCGCTCTCACTCCGATATCTTTCCGTCACTCCATCAGTCCGGCTGGGTTAGAGAAGATGAGCCTGAATCCTGTGCTGCCATTTGCGAGCTCTAGTTTCTCGCCCAGGGAAAATAGACAGTGATTTTTTTTTCTTTCTTGCAATCTGGGAGGCGGTTGAGCTTAGCACTCATTCGGTCTTATTCGTTTCTTTTTATATCCTGTTTGTTTCTGCGCATTTTCTCACTCCATCTTTCCTTTATAAAGTAACCGCACTATAAAGTAACCGCACACAACGAAGGAAATACCCGAGGCTAAGTTCTTGATTTTGCCTTTTGCGCTCTAAAGATGGAAACTGTAAATGTGGAGACTGTGGAGAAGGAGTGCGACGCACTCGGTGGACTCTTCCAGGCGATTGTCAATGACATGAAGGTGGGTTCAAATCTTTAGCTATGACCGTTTATGAACATGCAGCAATCAGTGTATCCGTGATGTTTTCCCCCGCCTGCTCATGCATCGCTTGCAGATCTGCATCAGATCCGCATATTTTTCATGCACATGCATGCATTGCGTCCTGACTCTAGAATAGAAAGAAGCGCAGGTGCTTCGGCATGCTAGTTTTTTAACAAGATCATTCGCTTCATTGGCCGTATTGCCGACCTGCTTTTTATATTTGGTTGGACGTGAGCTCTTTGTGACTCCCTTGCAACATAGGTTTTAGGGGGACAGCATTTCTCTAAAAGAAAGCAAAGAAAACAAATTCTGTCTGCTTTTGAACAAGTATTTTCAACCTCACCATTCTTTGCAATCCAATCATGGTTGTAACCTGCAGAAAAGCTACCCAACATTTCTCCTGATTTAATTTAATGTCTGGTATTAATTTTAATGATATAATGATTTTAATGTGGATTTCCCATGGATGTTTGTCTTAATATTCGGGTGCTTAAGACAGTGGAATTTAAGTGAATATTGACTTTCTTTTGTCTATATAAGCTTTACTGATATTCCTCCCTATGCTATGTTGCCTGCCACTAATGCATCACTGGATTGTGAAAATATGGGTCTAAACATGACTCACCACATTCTGTTTGTTTTAGTATTGGTTCGTTGTACTAGGTCACAAAGGTCAGTGTTGCATCAAATGAGGCCAAAATGAGGTCATTGTTGCTCTGGGCATGTCTTGAAATGCCACAGTTAGCTTTCACTGTGATGACCTTTGTGCCAGGTCCATGTATTGGTTTTGGTTTGTCCTTCTGCAAGATAACAGATTATAGCAGCATTATAATAATGAAGGAACTGTGGACTAATAATACATGATGAAGGTCTTCAGACATGAGAGCAGGTCTTTTACTGTAATAGTTTTCTTCAGCATGCTCGTATTTAGAGATTTGATCATCACTCTGTAAATTTTATTGTGACATTTTAAATGTCTTTAAATAAAAAAAAACGCTGTTTGTTCATTGTGGTGATATTTAATATGAATTTTGGGATTGCTTTATGACCACAGGAAGTTATTAAAAGCTGTCCCGGATGCTGCAGTTTCAGTGTGATTTCACAGAACATTGAATAATCAGCCACCTGGTTTCTTTTTTGAACTTCAGCACTAGGGTTTTCTTTGTTGTATGAATGAAGGCCATGCTCTGTATGCCTACATGGATTGTCTGGTTTGCTCTTGGAGTGTGTAGCTTTTTTGCCATCGATCCTTTGTTGCTGGGGAATGGCACCCTGAAGGCATGACTGTGTACCGCTTATATGCGTCTGACGACCAGCATGCTGTCTGGATGGCCTTTGTTCTGGTGAAAGAATACAGTGGGAACCCCTTCAAAATTTTGAGCCGTGTCCTAAATTCGATGTATGTCAAATTTCATTCGAAGAAATGCAAATGAGTGGCTGGAGATGAATAAGAATTAACTGTTAATAAACTTGACTCGTGTGTGTGTGTGTGTCAATGTGAACTTTGTCTTGCTCTTTAATCCAATATTGGAGAAAACAAGGCCGGTTGAATGATGCAAGTGCTCATGTGTTTGCCAGCTGGACCTGCTATATATCACTCCTGTTTGTGTTCAAAAGCCTCCAGTTAAGATGTGCATACCAGCTTAGAAAAAAAGAAGCAGTTGAAACATACGCATGTGCAAAGGAAGCTAGACTATGTGCTGATTATAGGTTGGTCTCAATCAGCATTGAAACCATCTGAGATGCCATCCCTTTTACTTGGTATACTTTTTCATCTATCTTTTATACCTGCTTATTCCCTAATTTAAGGTCACTGGCATCTGCCGGAGTCTTTCCTAGCACTATGAAGGCTAAAAGTCACCCACATTCACCACACATGTTGCCAGTCCATAAACAGGACCACACTCACACTCACTCCAGTGTACATGTTTTTGAACTGTGAGAGGAAACTGGTGTATCCAGAATAAACTTCACACAGAAAAACCCCTACTTGGTAATCGAACCCAGGCCTTTTTGCTGTGAGGCAACAGTGCTAACCACTATGCCACTGTGTTGCTTACATGCTATATTGTTGTAGAACTTTATTTCATCCCGAATCAGCTTTGAATCAATGCCATCGGCACATAGACATGCCTCTTATCGGCTTTCATGCAACCTGAACTTTCTAAGTGCGCAGTTTTTCTACAAGAAGCGCTATTTACAGAGCTGGAGAATGTGTGAACATGATCATATGTTCCCCTTCCCAGTTTAACTCTTTTTTTTCCAATCATAGTCAATGTATGCCACTGTTATTGCAGACAGTTTCTGTTATATTCAGAAAAAGCTGCCTGAATAGGAAAACATTGGATAGCGTTTGTAAATGTCTGTTTACATTAAAAAACATTTCTTGGATGTATTGTTTTTATAAAGGTTGTTCTTCAAGCCTTTTATCTTTTTACAGCATCTATACTAAGGTAGGATATTTTAATAAGTCGTCTACATTTTAAAAAGCCTTTAGTCTGCATTTAAAGCTAGTTATAGATTGTTTTTTCTAGCAGCTGGGTTTTGTAAAAGCTTTTTTCTTTATTTAAATTGGACAGCGTGCTAGGTTTGTCAACGTATCCATCTATTTCTCAGCCACAGCTTCGGCTTTGAATAAAGGGTTCCAGATGACCTATGAATGATCAGCTCTCTTGTCATTTCTGCAAAGCACACTTTTCTGCCCTCCAGTACCACTTCAATTCAGCTCAAACAATGACTTTGACAATGACTTAATTTGCAAAAAAAACATACATGTTTTGTTGTAAGACACTTGGGTAGATATTGGGAACGTTTATACACCATATTTCTTTTTCTTTATTTATCGGCCAGTATCTAACACGAAATATGGATTTATTTACACAGTTGCTAATATTAAGGATGGCCAGTAAAGATAAAGAGGGAGAAAGTTGGGGGGTTGTGGGAGGTGGAGGTAGGGGTTGGGAGCACTTTTCCATGGTGAGGGGTTCCATAAATCTGTACAACATAATCCCAAGTTTTGCAGTTTTAAATAAAAGAAAATAGAAATAATTTGCTTCTTTCTATAAATCATTTATTCATTCATGGAAGTAACCCATGGCCATGTTTTTTTCAGAGCACAAATATTACCGGCTGGGCTTAAATGTAGTAACTCGGCATCTCCTGGAAACAACTCATCAATGCTTATCCCTAAGTCGAATGTTAGTCAATTTTCCACATTCATAAGAGTTGGACAGGAGAACTGTTGGATAGACAGTCCATGTTTCTTGGTGGATCAGCAGACAGCTTCAATTTCATATGTTTACATGTACATCCCGACACATCTTCTGTAATGCTGAAAACGGATCATTTTACTATGCATTGTTTTATCCCAGTAGAGTTTCTCCTAAATATGTCATCAAATCATTATCCAATAAACACATTTCTTATTGCTGCTCTGTTAATCACTGAATTATCTTTTTGTGTTGGTGGATTAGCAAAGAGACAGTAAGCCCAAGTGGCTGTTTCCCAGTAATGAGCATGGAAAAGTTATGATCATGGAAACGTTTAAACATAGCTGGTCTGTCTGGTCACAGGAGAACTGACCCCTCGACTGAGCCTGGTTTCTCCCAAGTTTTCTTTTTCCATTTTTTTTCACAGATTGAGTTTTGGTTCCTTGCAGCTGTCGGCTTCTGGATTACTTAGTTGGGGACTTATTTTACAGATGTTAGTGCTTTTAGTGAGTTTATATACATGTTCTCATTTAATTGGACTTGGTAAAGAAATAAGGGTGACTTGACTTTCCTATGACTGAATATAAGACGTTGTAGTAGTTTGGAGTTTGCAGTTTAAGAGTGGTTGAGATTAGAATTAGGCTTTTAAATGATTAATGACTATTTTTCTACATGACTGTCCCATTAAATTATTTCTTCAGGCTATTGCTGTGTAAACCCCTAATGTTAGCTTTCGGTACGTTTCAATAGTAAATTATTAAATTTTACAAATCATCTAACCCCTGTGACCCTGTGTTAAGAAACTATCTAACTTTCTACGAAGTTTGTTAGTTAGGCATAATGCAGACAAATTGGTGTGGATATTGGTCAAAGCATTTTTCAAAAAATATTTAATATAAACACTGCAGAAACAGAAGCAGCTCTGGTTGACACTGTGGGTCAATGCAGCCTTAGACGAAGACACATAACCGTTTAGATCAGAAGTAATGATAAGATAAAGATGAATAATCAATCCACGTACATTGTCAAATTTTACTAAGGCTATCAGCTTCTGCAACACAAAGTATTTACATCATTGCTTTTCATTAGTGTGGTGAACTGGGTAAGCGCCCTACTTTATAAATTATGTAGCAAAATTCTTCTCATCTGACAACTACTCAATGCTTTCTGCTAATGTAATGTGAGTGACGGTTCTCTTCAAGAAACCCAATTCACAGTGGGAGCCCTGTTATCAAATTCACTGAAATACTGTTCCGAATCATGTGAGTGGAAACTGTAGTTTCTTTTACTGGCATGACAAACACAACAGTTATCATTTAAACAAGAATATTAAGCAAACAAAGACTTTCTTCATTTCTTTCACTTGTGCTGCTATTTCAATGTCTGAACTGGTTCCCCAACAGGAGCAATGGAATCAAGCTAATGTGGTTTCACTCAAATCAATAGGGAAGAAGAGAGAAATTAAGCTTCTTAAAAATCTATTCATTTTTCAAACTAATGAAAATGAGCCATTTAAACAGTGACAGAATTTGTCTTTTAAACTCCCAGGCAAGGACTGTCCAATAGCTTTTCATTAGTGGAGAAATAAGTGTAAAGAAGCTCTTTGAGATGATAAGGGACTGTAGAGTCTTTTAAAATGTTAGATGTATATGGCCGATTTAAGCTAGAGATGTGTAAAACATGGTTTTAACAGGATAAAATATTTAATTATAGCAAACATAATAAATGCTTATTGCTGCATAAATCGCCCTCAACCACAACATTTTATAGCGGGTAAATAAGCGTTAAACAGCGCTACAACACACTGTTTTTGCTTATTTTACCCTTTACTTCATTTGAAATAACTGTTTAGTTTTTTACTGTAGAAGAGTGTTAGAATACCTAAATATTTATTTTCATCCAAGACTACCCTTCTTAAATGCTCCCTACTTGTCCCTTTTGTTGGGACACCCTTCAACAAAAGAGTTTTTCTCTAAAATAGTTTTAAGTAGCCACTCTTTTTAATAATTTTTAATAGTTTGACTGGTTTTCAGTTTTTTCTGAGATTTGAAATTATATAATGCTTGAATTACTAGTGCAGAATCTCAACCACTGACACATGTCATTAGAATTAATATCTTAAACCTGCTCTAGATGTTTAGCCTTAAAAGAAATTTAAATAGATTTTTGTACAAGTAAAAACAGTAAAATTATTATTATGTAAAGTTACTCTAGTCTGGAACTATACCAGATGCGAGTCCATAAGTCTCACCTATTCCCCCCGTTTAGCCATTGTTTTCTGCATTGAGCATGCTTTTTAAAAAAGGTTAGTACTGAAGCCTATCATAAGACTCTTGGTCTTCCAATAAGTAACATGAGAACTAATTAAACTACATTATTTTTATCTATCAAGATTTAATTAAAATTGAGAAATGCAAACAAATGTAGCAAAGTAATAGTAATTAACTTGAGTGAGAATAAAAGTAAATCTTGGGGCAATGTTACAAAATAACTAACGTTAGTACCTGTCTATGATTTTACATCCTTAAGTGACTTCAACAGAACCTCATTTCACAAAAGATCCTAAAATACCTTTTCCTGCAACGTCTAATTATTTAAACCTGCATTTTCTGTACAAGGGCTTGCACTACAGTTTGTGGATTTTGGTGTTTATTAACAGGTCATCTGATATAGAATTGATCTAAATATACTGTATGCTCTAAGCTAAGCTGCCAAGCTATATAACTAAGCTAACTTTCTTAGACAAACTTTGTTTTGATTTAACATAATTTATAGGAGTGAATGTGAGTGTGTGTGATTGTGTGTGGCCCTGTGATGGACTGCCTCTCGCCCAATGTCTGCTGGGATAGGCTCCAGCAGACCTCCTTGACCCGTGAAAGTTCAGGAATAATTGGGTATAGAAGATGAATAAATGAATGAATGATAGTTTGAGTGGTTCTATTGGACTTTTCCCCAATACATTATTATTGTGGCTAAAAAAAAGAAAAGCACTAATATAACATAGATCATCTTTGGTTTCCTTTATTACCAGTATAAATAAATGGCTAAATTCCTTACAAACTGAATATTTGCAACAAATGAGGATCTGATTAAATGGTCTGGTTTGCATGCCTAGGATGTGGGGAGGGGTTTCAAGGGGTTTCAAACAATTGTCCATAATAGTTCTTTCCATTCATTTAACTTCTTTACCCAATTATTTCCTACCTCCGGGTCATGGGGGTCTGCTGTAGCCGATCCCAGTGCACATAGAGCAAGAGACAGGGGTACACTCTTAAGAGGTTGCCAGTCCATCACAGGGCCAAATATAGAGAAAAACAACCACACCTCCTCAGTCACTCCTATAAGCAATTTAGATTTACCAATCAACCTAATGTACATGTTTTTGGACTGTGGGAGGAAACTGGAGTACCCGGAATAAATTCTCACAAGTGCAGCGAGAACATGCAAACTAAGTACAGAAAGACTTCTTGTCTGGGAATCTAACCCAGGACCTTATTGTTGTGAGGCGACCGCGTTAACCACTACACCACCACGCTGCGCCTATTGTATTTTTTAATTTTTATTTTGTCTATTTGTCCTGGAAAAAAAAGTACACGTAATCATTTTCTGTCTATTAAAGTTGATTGTAAAACAGCTTACTACCTTTACACCCTTGTAAATCCCAAGAAGATAATCACATCACTTTCTACTGAGAGTCTGCAGCCCTCTGCACATGCAAATCTGGAAAGCAATAGTCAGAACATAAAAAGAATGATGTAATACAGCTAGAGCGAAAATAAGATGGGCTTGGGCAATTGCTCAGTGCTGAGATTAGCTTGGTGAATATGCTAATGATGTATGACTGAAGATATAGATATAAAGAGTCTGCCTATCCTCTTATCTTTTTCTCACAAACCCTCTTCAGTTTGATGGACCTCAGGCCTGAACACCAGAATAGAGTACTTCAAACAGCCTGGGTATGTGTTTAGGGTTCCACTGGGAATATCGCTCTCAGGATTCCTAATGAAATAACATCAAACGCGTCAATGATGCAGCGGATCAAATTTTTCATTTTGACTTTTTTCACCTTATTTTACATATAACACAATAATATTCATACTTGCCTTCTTAGATCTTTTTCTGCCTGTTTTGTGTCTTCAGTCCTTGTTTGTCAGAACATAATCACTTTTAAATGTAATGTTTGGACACAGTGTTTTTCCTGTCATTAATATTGACATTCTCATGCTGCTGGCAGACAAACAGACTGATTGATTGTCAGACAACATAAAATATTTCATATACATACTACATGCAGATGCAAACATATTTTATTATAACTGCTAGTCTAGGCCTTAGGTCATATCTACTACTTGCTTTCTTGATGATTTATCTTTCTGAAAATTAGCATTTTATGTAACTTTTAGGTTAGCCAATCTCTGAAACATTCATTTATTCTTTTATCTTCTATACCCGCTTATTCCCTGACTCTGGGTCACAGGGGTCTGCTGGAGACT
>JAOTQW010000029.1:4574498-4587425 GCA_026260075.1 Sisor rabdophorus | reverse complement strand
ACCCCCGTGACCCCGGATTCGGGAATAAGCGGGTAAAGAAGATAAAATGAAATGAAATGTATATGGCAAGAGGGTGATTGCAGAGAAGTAGGTAGAGAGACAGAGAGAGAGAGAGAGAGAGAGAGAGACATAAAATGGTATAGGGATCTGTATGCAGGAATGTGTGAAATGAATGTGTTACGGTCATATAGAGGTGTAACAAACGCTGCTATTCCTGGGTCCTGCAAACTAAGTGTGAAGCAAGCAACTAACTGATTAAGTCACATAGATCAAATGGCCGAGAAGAGATCCTCTCTCTCTCTCTCTCTCTCTCTCTCTCTCGCTCTCTCTCTTTCTCTCTATTTCTTTATGTCACCTTCTCTATCTTCTGTCACACTGAAGCATTTTTAATTGTGAGACCAGAATATATCTAAATAAAGCCTCAGTAGTGTTACAGACAATATTATTTACGCTTTCCCTCCACCCTAATTTTTTCTTGATTCAATTGTAACAGGCTACAATTCTGGCTAGATTTTAGTGGGCAGAAATCACATTTTAGCCAATTATTCCTCTGCAGATAGCTTTCTGCAGTAGCCTGTAAATCACATTAAATCACAACCAAACAAGATTAGATGCAACTTTCCTAAATCTCCCCATTCACTGGCTATTACTTAATCCCAAGCCTCTCATGGTTGTATAAGAAGTTTGATTAAGGCACAAGAAGAATTAAGAGAATTCTTAATTAAAATATATACTTGTGTCCATTTACTTACTGTATTGCTCTTTAAAATTTATTTTCTTTCAGTTTTAAACAAATGTGTACATTTTCGCGTCCCTTTGGGAAACAGGAGTGAACCCGCAGATAATCAGCTACTTTTATACTCTAATGAACTTAGCATCAATGTGTCTTTTACAGTCCTTATAAATGCTGCAGTGAGCAACACTGTCATTAGCTTTGACACCTTTATGCAGGGGTAGACCTCAGTGTTCTCTGGAGCAATATTCTTTATATTCTCTTTTTCTTAGACACTCTTTCCGGACACAGCTTCCGAAATGAGACGTAGCTTTTGCTAGTATGTAATTTTGCGGTCATCATGGAGACAAGAACTTTAGAGAGAGGTGGGATGTCTAAATTAAACGTCTAAACTCTCTACTTTCTGGTAATGCATAGAGGTCCATTTTGTTATAAATTTGCTTCTCAAGTTGCAAGTTCTTGTTAAATGTCATCTATTTGGCCTAAATCAATTAAAATTTGTATTAAATTTATAAAGGTTTTCTTCATACATGACATACACTAAGCAATAGGTGTTTAAGGCCCTTGTTCAGAGGCACATTGATGGTAAATTGGTGGTAACAGTCCAACAACTAACCACTGCACTAGCACAATATTTAAGTACATACAAAATTTAACCCTTACATACTGGACCAGATAAATTCTTAAAGTGAGTGCCATCCATCCATCTATCCATATATCCATCGATCCATCCATTCTGACCGCTTATCCAAGTCTAGGCAGGGATGCCTTGACATTCCTATCCCCAGACACTAGCTCTTCTGAAGGGGAATAGCGAGCCGTTTCCAGGCCAGCCGAGAGACACAATTCTTCAAGATACTTGTCCTGCACCTTTCTGGGGCCTCCTACCGTTGGGTCACCTCCCCAGGTTCCTCCTATGTCCGGGAGGCATCCGAAACAGATGGCCAAGCTATCTAAGCTTCTTTCAATATAAATGAGCAGCAGCTGTACTCTGAACTCCTCATCCTATCTCTAAGGGCCATAGATAAGAGGAGAAACATTGAATGACTGGGAAATCTTTATCTTGCAGCTCAGCTACTTCACCATGACTGACTGGTACATCAAACACATCACTGCAGAAAATGCAACCAGTCTCCTGATCTCCCACTCCATCCTTTCTCACTCGTGAACAAGACCCCAAGATACTTAAATTTCTCCATTTGAGGCAAGATAACACCACCAACCTGAAGGGGGTATGCCACCCTTTTTAGACTTGAAGGAACTGATTCTCATCCCTGCCGTGTTACACTTGGCAGCAAAATACCTGGTCCTGGTTTAATGCTATCAGGACAGCATCATTTGCAAAAAGCAGAGATGAGATCCTGTGGTCCCCAAAGCTGACTCCCATCTGGCCCTGGCTGTGCAATAAAGATAAATAACAGGAACAGTGCTAAAGGGAAACCCTGCATAATTCTGACATGCACCGGTAAGTCTGACTATCAGTCAAATTCTCCTCTCCAGTATAGACATAGACTTTCCCAGGGAGGCTGTGGGGTGTGTTCCTTATACCTTATAAGGGTCTATACCAAATTATAAACTTTACATTCATCTAACATTTAGAAATAGCCCATCTGACCTTAACAAATTGATGATAATTATTGTATAAGGAAGATAAATGGTAGTCGTTCTGGAAAAGAGCATCTAAAAAATGTAAAAATGTATCAATCAATATTTCTGAGGGTGTATTTTTTAAAGTTATTTATCACAAAATGTCATGTACAGTTTTTCTAAGACACACAATATACCATCTCCACCTTGTACCCTGTCACCACTGTCTCATAAAAAGTACATACTGTAAAAACTCTAATTTAGCTAAATAACTAAGCAATTTTTAGATTAATAGTGTATGCAAACTTATAGCCACTCTACAAAAAAGACGTGTATTTTGTGTCACTTTGTGAAATTTTTTACCTTAGGTAAAAGTTATCAGATTGTCAGGCTGAAAGTAGGACATTTAGGGTATTTAGGTCTATTTAACCCAAACAGTACACCAGGGTTGAAATTTGCATTTTATTTTAGGCTTAGATTAATTTGTTTAGTCTGTAACTAGGCAAGAAACTGCAACGCAAGAAAGCTTTTGTTCATCACTACGGTTCAGTGACTGGCCTTAAACCGAGAAAGCTGTTTCCAAATTAATAAGGATGACTCCTAATGACCCAGGAGTCGTGCTCCAGCCTCAATAGCATTCAAATCAGCTTCTGTCTGTTAGTATGCCATGCTCATAGTGAACAAGTTTATTAAAACTATAATACTATTTTGTGGAATCTGCTATGCCAACAATATAGCCTGTACACCATAGGCCACAACTGTTTTTGTTCCTACCCAAAATATTTTCTTTCCCCTAAACCATTATCACAAGGCCGAGCTGTTAGTCGTGTTCCTGTGTGCAAGTGCCAGAAAGAAGGCAGATGAGCTACACTTAAAAGTTGTCAAAGAAGCCAATGAAAATCCAGACCACTTAATGTGTGTAAGTCAGTAACACAAACTGGTAGTGCAGAAGCAATAATGAATTTAAAAAAGCAGTTCCATAAATTATACAAGAGTGCATTTTAAATTGACTATAGGAGTGAGTGGGCTGGCATATAAGGGTATACCCTTTCTGCGTTTCCCAATTCAGAAAGCTGGGATAAGCTTCAGAAGGGCCCCTGTAACCCTGAATGAAGAAATAAGCAAGTATAGAAAATAAATACAAAATGTAGATAAAAGACTCTTAAACGTAACACTAATTAAGCACTGTCTGGCTCCCATTAGCATTTTAGTTAATTGTGTAAGGGTTCAGTGGAATTCTGGCTTTTTGTTAGGCAATACTGCCTCAAAGGATGAAGGCCTCAGGTTTAATTCCTTTTTGTGTGAAATTTGCATGTTCTCGCCATGCTTGTGTGGGTTTAGTTCAGGTACTCAGCTTTTCTTCCGCAGTCCAAAACATGTATGCTAGTTAAACAAGTGTGAACTTTAAGTATATAATCATCATGAAAATAGCTTTAATGCTGGCACAGCATTAAAAAGCAAATCAATCAATCATCAAATTTGGCGTTATAGCATAAAGACATACAATGCAAAGAACTGTTGCTCAACAGCAATAATCAAACCATTAATCAATAATCAAAGCATCTTACTTCTAAAGTTAAAGCTTGGCCCAAAAAACAATAAAGATTTACATATATGTCTTGTATGTCTAAATAGATATGTAAGGGATATACCATAAATATAAAGCTGAATGTGCTTAAATAAATTCCAGGAACTGAATACCTACTTTTTATTCAAATGAAATCTCAGTTAAAAATCAAAAAATTTTAGTTTATAAATAATACGCTTATGTCGCACTTAAGTTGTAATGCAGAATGTAATAGTTTTTTAACTGGAGGTTTAGGATTTACAGTGTATTTAGAACAGTGCTGCTTGTTTAAACATTTTATTGCTATTTATAGCGGTGTAATAAAAAGCATTGCCCTTGGCTTGGCCAAAAGAATACAGAATACAGCAACAGGGTTAGAGACAGCATTATTTGGATAGGGGCTGTTGAATCAGTAACTGCAGAAGACTATGCCCTCTTCAGACATACTTGTGTGAACACACATGCTTTCACAAAACTTTTTTTTTACTCCAGCTAACATACTGCAACTAAATAGCTGTCATTGATTGGCCCTGTTGCGTGCGCTCACCTCAGTAACTGGCAGTTGCATCAGGGAAAAGGCTGAGATCGATCCAAGGCAGGGAGCATGGCAGTCAGGCCAGACATGAGCTCTAAGTGTGGAGGATTTTACTGATTGTATGACTGCTTCTCTTCAGGAGGGTAAGTAAGCCAGTGCGCAGACTGGGGTCAACAAACAAACTGAACAGCAATCACCAAGGGCTAGTGGGGCAACTGCAAACATGCGTAATTCAGTGAGGCATTTTGTAACCAGCCCTGTGGATTTTTTATCAGGAACATGATATGTTAAATAAAAGAAAACAATGGACATTAGAAATGTAAGTTTTGCATGGTAATGATGTGCTCTGAGCAAATTAAATACATTTAACTGGCTAAGCACATCTAACTAATTGACAAAGTGATTTGCCATAGAGAGGGACATGGAAAGCAGCTGTGGCAGCACATATCTTCAACATTATCTACAAGTTTGCAGATGACATTAAGATGACCCGACTCATCAAGGATAACAGATTAAGCCTACATGGAGAAAATAAACCGTTTGGCAGCATGGTTCACAACATAGACTTTAGGAAATAAACAGGCAGTGCACACACACGCACACACACCTACCCATGAAGTGGAGGTAGTTCCTAGAAATTAACAACTCTGAGGACCTCTCCTAAACAAAAAATAGCTCCAGTCTGGTCAAAAAGGCAGGATGGTAAGAACTGATGAACGCATTTTGAGCTTTTCACTGCCAAGAACTGAGGACATTTACAAGAAACTATGTCTTGGGAAAGCTTACAGTATCTTGAAAGACTTCTCTCATTCTGCACATAAACTATTTACCCTTTTTATCTCTGGGAGGCGCTACATGAACCTCCAGACCAAAACATGTACCTTAACTTGTGCAAGACAATAAAGTTGAATCTCATCTTGCAAAAATTTCCATTACCGAGTTAACCGGCAGTTAACATGGTCTCTGTTTGTCTTTGCACCAGGAAAGAGATTTCCAGACACAGAGTTTCCTTGTGAGAGGGGCCCTGTGGAATATGGATGACTCTATGTTTTAAACCTATGCTTGGCCTGAACATGGCTACCATGCTCGGCCAATACAGGCTACCTGTAACAGCATCACCCTTTCCTGGGACACACGCTCGAGGGGACCAAGGGGAAATGCAAACGGACATAGCCTTGAATATGTCTGTACCGTGATATCTAGAACTAACAGAGCTAGAGGCCCAAAGCAAACAAGAAATTTTCATGACATTCATCTACTTCCGCTTGGCCGAAGCATTCTCATAGTCTTGATTCCCCAGGCCTCAGCCTCTGCCTTAACAGTATGTCGGTACTGTAGTGTGGCACAGACATGGACTTTCTAGTGGTTGATTTAAACAACCACGTCTCTGCATTCTATCTGTCTGGCAAAAGGTGATTTAGTGATCTGCACTGGTAGCATTTCTAGACAATTTATTTTCCAAAAGAGATGAATATTATCCCACATCCCTTGGGTGTAGCTGTCACTTATGATTATGCCACAGTCTGTAAGAGGGGCTTCTATCGTGTTAGTATTTGACCACAACTTACTGTCTACATTTTTTCAATAATTTTAATATTGCAAAGTCTATAAACATGTACAAAAAAGTAGATTAAACATTAAATAGTTGAAATCATTTAAAACAGTTGTAGACAGGAAGGTGAGCAAATTCACCCCTTCCCAGATTATATAATTTATACGTAAATATTAAATGGCAACATACAGCACACTCCTTGTGTAAATACTATGTACCCAACAACAGACAGACTACAAGGCTTAATAATTAACATAAACACTTAATTTTTAGACACCTTAATCAAATTATGCAAAAAGACAACACAGATTAGCCTCATTTTTTTAAATCGCCTGGCTCACACCTGGGGTGTTTAGGATTTCAACAGAAATCACCTAGATAAAATTGAAAGGAAGCTCTAATAACGACCTTCATGTTCAACACGATGTGTCCTTTCCCCATTTTAGTTCATAGCTTCTACACCTGGAAAATTGTATTTGATCTGGCAAAAGCTTTTTTTAGAAAGACAGAAAATATACTTACCATGTATCTCCCTTATTGCCAGAAGAACTCAAGAAACAAATGTTTCTCCATACTGTAGCTAATCTTTGATGCTGGCATGTTAGTATTAGTAATTATTATATCTTAAATGAAGTCATTTCTAAAGTGTTTTAATATTTCATAAAATATGACTATAAAATACCTTTATAATATAATGTAATAAAGAACAAGTAGAACCTGGCATCCACAAACAAAGCATGCAGGATTTAATTCAGTCCACCAAGATCATGCAGTTATGCTGTAATAGCATGTTTTATCTATTTACGAGGACCGGTCAGAAAACAGTGCTCTGCACGATGGCCTACATTTTGAGACAGCTGTATAAGATTATAGAATAGAATAACAGATTATAGAATAGAATAACAGATATTCAGCCAACACCTAGTGTCTATACAAGTACAGCTCAGTGTCAAAACAATATCAATGTAAAGAACAGTGACAGCTGTGGTGATAGACATGGGTCAGTTAATGTGTGGAACAGACGAAGTTAGGGCAATTCTAAAGGCTTCCATGAACCCTCTGACATATTTTGCATCAGTAGAAGAAGTACTAGAGGAATGTGTTAGTAAGTTTACTGTGGGTAAGGTGTGTTTTGTGTCCCAACCCTTAATTTTTTTTATAGTTTACATAATTGCAAGCAACATTTCTGAATAGAGACGCATACTGAAAGATGATAAAATTTGGTCTACCTGGATTGTGCAGGTGATCATTTTATGCAGTAAATGCTATATGTTTTGATTAATTTTCTTTTATAGCAGGACTGAGAGTACATTTTCATTTCCATTTACAGCTTTTAGCAGATGCTCTTATCCAGAGTGACGTACACAGTGCTTTATGGTCTTTAGCAAAAAATACATTCATACCAGTTCAGTAGATTATAAACCAAGTATATAGAGTAGCTGACATTGATTGCCTAGCTATATTCAGCCTTGCATCCATCCCTCCTTCCATCGATCCAGGCTCTGTACCTCTTATCTTAGACAGTGTTTTGGGGAGTCTGGAGTCTATTCCAGGGAGCATGACGCATAAAGCAGGCAACAGCCTGTGTGGCATTTCAACCTTTTATAGTGTCTAAACATGAGATACTAGTTCACCGCTTTTGGTGGAAAAACTCAGGACATGCTTTGAAGAAGGTGGCAGCTAGGTGATTAAGAAGTACTAACCAGATAATCCCGGGGTCACAAAGGAACTGTACCATTGCTGGGCTTTAGTGCAAATAAATGAATAACTATATCATGATTGTAGGCTACAGTAATTATCAAAAATGTAAAATGGGTATACTGAAAAAACCCAGTAATGTAGTTGTGGGAACATAAAAGATACACAGGCAGGGTGAAAACAGAAATCAAATTGTGCTTGTTTCTGTGATTACGTCACTATAGTAAGAACTAGTTCAGTTCAGAAGTAACTTTATTCCAGCTCCAATTTTTAAGCTCCAATTCCACCACTGTGCCTCGGATAATTTTCTCTAGTTTTACGAGTTACATTGAAAAAAAAAATTTATTAATTTTATCCATGGAACCACATTAACACTGATTTTTTTGACTGACTTTAATACCTGAATCATAATCATTTATTTTAATCATAAAATAAATTCAAATTATATTTGTCACATGCAATGATTATACACAGTACAGGATATAGTAATATGTTTTTATATGCATATCCAACTTTGTAAGGTTAGGGTCAGAGCGCAGGGTAAGCTATAATACAGTGCTCCTTTAGCATTTAAACGTTAGATGCCCAAGGGTCTAGTGGTAGACCTAGCGGTGGTGGGGCTTGAACCCAATTTTTTTTGGTATCCTGAACAAAATCATAGACCCTGATTTGATGTGTTGTACAATGTTTACAGATCTACATTAAGCACACATTTCTGAATTTTTTTATGTTTTTTTAATCATTTTAGTGTTTACTTTCATTCACTGTTGTTTAAAAATCCTTGATTTTCCAGTTTTGGCACATTAGGTATTTAAATTATAAAAAATACTTAAAAGAGGATTAAGCATGTGTAAAGTGCATGGCTCTACATATTTGTATGTGTTTATGCCGCTGTTTAGGAAGATACAGGGGTTTACAGATTTAGTCCTCATATGTAACCTGCTGCCAATGTTTAAAAATGCTTTGTTACAGGGCTTTGGGTGGCCTTTATTTGTTATTTGCCAGCTAGTGTTGTGACACTTTATAGCATCCAGCTTTAAAATAACAGATACACACAAACATGTTTGTACATATTATGGTTATGGGGTTAAGGTTTAATTCCCAGCACCACAAAGTTACCATTGCTGGTTCCTGAGCAAGGCCCTTACCGTCTAATTTCTCAGTTCTACAAAAAAAATAGAAAGAAATGTATGTTGCTCTGGGTAAGAGCGTCTGCCAAATGCTGTAAGTTTTAAGCTTGACATTGGTTACGTATGGTGTTTGACTCAAGATTTGGATTGAAATCAAATGTATTTTTTATTTTGTTCTTATCAACTGACTTACTCTATCATACATTACTTAACTGGATAGTGTCAAATCTGGCACATGATTCCTTCATCTGGCAGCAAAGATGAAACGCGCTACCTGTTCACTGGCAGATAGCCCACATTTACCTTGTGTTTTTTGTAATCAACAGTGGAGCTAGATGTGCTCTTCGTTCCTCCATAGATGTTGGGTATGGATTCAGAAGGCTTTGAACTTGTAAAAATAAGCTAAACCCTAAGATTAGGTTCAGTTGTGAAGCAAATTGAACATAGCCCAAAAAACACTTTGTAGCATAACAAATGAATGATTTATGCCATTCTGCGTATTCTAGCATGCTATCCATCATTAATGGTGATTTGGAATATAACATAAATAATAAACACATCCAATCAATGTTACTGAAAACCAAGAGCCAAAAAGACTTGGTAACTTTCAGTTTCAAAAGATCTGCAAGGCAACATTAGCAGCATTTGGCAGTTCTTTAGATTTTTTACAATATTCTGCTACTTAAAAAAAAAATAAAAATTGTGGCATGTTGGTGTAGTGGTTAGTAGTTTGCCTTACAGGAAGAAGGTCCCAGGTTCGATTTCTATGCAAGGGGTCTGTGTGGAGTTTGCATGTTCTCCCCACTCTTGCGTGTGGTTGTTCGTCTGATGTGTGGCCCTGCGATGGACTGGTGACCTCCCTCGCTCTATGTGCACTGGAATATGTATGATTTTGGTAGATAATAAATTAATAAATCCATCATCCATCCCTTCTTTAAGCAGCATGACCTTCCATAAATTCCTTAGAAAATCATTTAATAACTTTGAAGCCAATGACAATTTTTCTCTAAATAGGAAAAAAACATATAGTTTTACTTTTTTGTGTTTTTGTATTTGTAAACTGTGTCAATTTAGAATTGATTGCAATGGTGAAGTCAGAGTAAAGTACAATTACACGCAAGGATGATTTTCTGTATCTTCTGCATATTCACACATCTGCAATATCGATCGTAGATAATCAAACACGCACAAACCCATGCGTATACCTACGTGCTTAGTGTTTAAGGAGAATAGAGCATGCCACATGAATATAATTGTGCGGGTTTAAATGTGATTTTGGGATAGACAAGTAGTATATATATATATATATATATGGAGAATGGAGAGAGAGAGAGAGAGAGAGAGAGAGAGAGAGGGAGAGGGAAAAAATGACTGAAACTGAGGAGCTAATAAATAAATCGTGAATGTGGCGAAGGACTTCTTATTGCTTTCAGTATCTTGTCAAGAAACACAATTCTGTGCTTGACGAGATGAACAGTGTAATTTAGCTCTTACATGCTGAGATTACAGAGCAGAACATGCAGCGTGCAAGCCCAGAGCTTGGCCCTATTTGTATTCCCTTCGCTCTCAATGAAAGCATTGTTAGAAAGCTCAGTGGGTTCACATGTCCTACGGCGGGCAAAAGACCAAGAGTTGGTGTCCTTGTTCCTGTTTTATTGTTGTTGTTTTGTTTTTTCCCAACCTGTCTTTAAGCATTTTATCTTATTCCATCAATATATACAGTTTTCTTCTGTCATCACTGTGTCTGTAGCTCCAGCTTTTATTGCTCACTCATTTATTATCCTGTCACTTAAATGGTTTTCTAAGAATTTAGACAGCTCAAACAAACTATATGCAACTGTACTTTATCTATAAAATTAGCAGACTTCCTTCATTTATTCATTCATTTATTCATCTTCTATACTCGCTTATTCCGGAGTTCGGGCTTACAGGGGGTCTGATGGAGCCTATCCCAGCGCACATAAGGCAAGAGGCAGGGGTACACCCAGGACAGGTCGCCAGTCCATCGCAGTGCCACACACACAACCACACGCACTCACACTCACTTCTAGAGGAAATTAAAAATCACCAATCAACCTAATGCACATGTTTTTGGACTGTAAGAGGAAACCAGACTATCCCACTACCGCTGGAGTGAAACCCACGCAAGCGTCTTGTTGTGAGGCACGCATGCTAACCACTATGCCACCGCGCCGTCCTTGACATATGTTTGATAATGACTTTAGTTAAATATCTCAAGCTGGGCTGCAAAGTTTGTTACAATAAACACAATAGACTTTATTTGTCCAGCTTGTCTATGAGCTCAGATTCGAAAAAAGTGAAAAGCATAGAACCAGATCCGATTTAGCAAGATAGTTCCTTACTTCCATTCCATATACTTCCATATAAGGCATGCTTACTTTTAATTTAATAAATCATGATCTCTTATTTATGCTGGTGATAGAAAGCTGATAAAGGGCAAATATTTTCAGGCATGTTGTTTTAAAAGAAAAAAAGTTAATAAAGGGGATTATACTTAAACACTTAATTCTAGTGGTGCCAAATTAGGCAATGCTAAAAATATAAATTATAAGAAATCAGTAAGGAAGATTGGGAAGGAAGGCAAAGAAAAGGAAAAAGGTCGGTTGAAAAATGTTAGAAAGGAAAGGAGGGAGGAAGGAAGGCAAAAAAAAAATTTTTATTAAAAAAGGCAAAGAAAAATGTGAAATCTTTGTGAGGTTTTAAAACGTATTGAAAGAAAAACAATGTATGTAGGAAAAGAGGGACAGAGGAAGAAAAAAAAAGAGAGAACCAGTGGCACAGTGGTTAGCACGGTCGCTTTACAACAAGATGGTCCTTGATTCGAATCCCGGGCACGGGGTCTTTCTGTGCAGAGTTTGCATGTTCTCCCTGCTTGCATAGGTTTCCTCTGTGTACTCCGTTTTTTCCCACAGTCCAAAAACATGTCCATAAGGTTAATTGGCGACTCTAAGTTTTCCATAGGAACAAGTGTGATTGCGTGTGGTTGTGTGTGTGTGGCTCTGCGATGAACTGTCTAGGGTGTAACCCCCTGCCTTTTGCCCAGTGTACGCTAGGATAGGCTCCAGCAGACCCCTGTGACCCCAGAAAGTTCAGGAATAAGCGGGTATAGAATATGAATGAATGAATGAATGCTAGTAGTAAACGTAGTTATGTAAACTTACATTTATTCATTGATCCTCAGTAAACAGTTTTTATTGCTTTTAGGTCAATTGGTTATAACTCGGCATAGAGAACTATTTTGGTTTTTATGTAACTGAACCCTTTCAACGTTCATCAGTTGAGTAAAACATTCACGCTCTTATTTTTGTATACAAAACTGTGCTGTGGCAATAGCAACAAGCTGTTACTATCGCTTATTAAAAATAAAGACTACACGCAAACAAACTAGTGATTTTCTTTTTCCATTTAAAACTAAATTACCCTCAGTGCCACTTATGTCAGACTTCTTGTTCCTGTCGTGCTTTGCTGCTACTAAAGATTTAATACAGCCACTTTAATCACATCACATCTGTCTTCCAGAGTCTTGATCGACTTCCCGTACAGAGTAAAATGTTACCATAGCCTGTGACCTGAGATTTCCACCCCAATCTAACAATTACATCTTTAATTTAGAGAGTGAACTAAATTGCGAGGACTGATCACTGCATCAACCGTCGCTCTTGAAACGTTCTGTATCTTAGCAGTGGTTTAATAAGCAAGAAAGTGAATTTTTTTCAGCTAGCCTCACCTTCAAAGCCTCACCTTCCTTTTTGTTATAAAACAATAGTTAAACATAAAAACCTTGCCTCATAGCAAGAAGGTCGTTGGTTCGATTCCCAGGTCTTTTTATGCTGAGTTTGCATATTCTCCCTGCACTTCATGGATTTCCTCCAGGTACTCCCGTTTTCTCCCACAATCCAAAAACATGTACATTGTACATGTACATGTACAAATTGCCCAGAATGTACCCCTGCCTCTCGCTCTATGTGTGCTGGATAAGCTAAAGCAGAATCCAGTGACCCCGAGCTAGAGAATAAGTGGATTAGAGAATGAATGGATGAAAAAAGAGAGCGGGGCGGTGGCGTAGTGGTTAGCACGGTCGCCTCACAACAAGAAGGTCCTGGG
>JAOTQW010000029.1:4518346-4529568 GCA_026260075.1 Sisor rabdophorus | reverse complement strand
ATCTATCTATCTATCTATCTATCTATCTATCTATCTATCTATCTATCTATCTGTGCTAGCTCATTGATTACATTATTAAATTTAAAACATTCACATTGAAAGTTCTTTTGTCTATGACAGTATAATACACATTGAAATGTCCCCTCCGATTGTTGTGCTTAACTAGAGAATATGAAGATTAAATAAGGTCTGCATTTAAATATTAAAAGAAAAGTTTGGGAAAGTGTCCATAGAAAGTGCAGCTGCTGTAAAATATATTCAGTGTAGTTATACTGAATGTACGAAAATATATACAAAAAACACAAGTCATGCCAAAAATAGCAGAGGACACAGAAAACAAACAGCTTCTGTCACACTGAAAGAACTGAGGCGTTTTATTCTAATAGTGATAGCAATTAGCAAATCTGATGAGGTTAAAGCTCAATGAAATTTCCACTTTGTTTGAAACCACAAGATCGGCATTTATTATGCTGTGGTAGCTCTAAGATTGTTGGATGAAAAGGATACTCAGATACTTGTTTGACATAGAAATTGACTCTCTAGTCTAAGCTGACATATTATGTCAGTTAGTTCGGTTTTCTCTCTCTCTCTCTCTCTTCCTTTCTTTCTTTAGATATCTTCTTCTAACACACACATACACACCCACACACACTCTGTGTACAAAATTCTCTATTTTTACCTAAATTGGTTTCAAAACTGAAAACAAGACTGCTAGCCTTATCATCTTCCCTATACCTTATGTACACACACACACACACACACCCTTTTTTCCACATTTCTCAGAATAGCCAGATCCTTGTGACTCTTATAATTGTGTTAGTCCAGAACCAACATTTTTGTTCCTGCTTCTGCCCTTAGTGCTATTTTAAAGGACCTCCTGAATCCATGCTGCTGGTCTCTGCCAATATCTTTATTATTCATGACCATTTAATTTAATTCTTTCATTCAGGTAAATGTGCATTAACAATTTGTTTGCAGGATCTTCTTTAATTCATTAATAAGCTAGTAGAGTTATTTTAGAAAGGGATGAACATTATACTAAAGTAATAAAACAAATATTTGATTTTTCACAGAAATTTGATGCACTTAATTTTTTTATTAACACAATTAAATTAAGGCTGTTGGATATTTAATACATTTGAAATGAAGTGCTGGTCTTGGGCTATTCAAACAAATTGGTGTTGATGCTGTAAGTGGTGTTCAAACATGTTTCTTTCATTCATTGATCCATTCATCCATCTTTTACTCTAAATTGACTCTAAATTGCCCATAGTAGTAAATGTGATTTATATATATATATATGCAGTTTGCATGTTCCCCTTGTGTTTGCATGGATTTACTCCAGGTAATCCAGTTGCCTTCCTCAGTCCAACATGTACGTTGGGTCGATTGATGATTCTAAATTGAAAGTGAGCGTGAATGAATGAATGCTAAAATAACTTTAGTTTGTTTCAAGATTTGTAGTGTGTCCTAAAGCACGTTGCTGCTACCTCACAGGACCTCAAGATTTGATTGAATATTAACTTGTGTAATTATGCAATTGTGTGGGACCAACAATTGAGTCAAGAGGTGGTGGATTTCATTGCAGCAGGTGAAAAACCAAAAAAACAGAGAAGCAGTCATTTGGAAATGCAAAAAGCAAGAAGCAAGAACCAGGAAGTGGAAAGAAACACAAAAAAGATTAAACAATTTATTTAAAATAGATAGAACATAATAGACAAACTAATTAGCTAATGAGAAGCTGTGAAAACAAACAAGCAAATGGATGTGGTCCAATCAGTTTCATGGCAAAATACAAACAAAGTGACAAACACTTGTGACAGAAGCAAACACAAGGAGAAGGAAGCAAGGTGGCAAAAGGGACATGAAACCTCAAAGTAAAAGTCTACGAACACAGACAAAGATTGTAACATATTATGCATTATGTACACTGTTCGATGCTATTATAATAAAATCTTTGTTTTTAATTTGTTTAATAAATTTACACAAGAGTTTCAAATTAAAATCTTTTTAAGACTTGGTCTCTTTGTTTTAACTAATCTTGTCTGGGTTTCTTTTTGTCTTAGATATATGGGATGTTAATTTTTCTATTCGTGCTATTTAGACATTAAAGGCCACCTCCCCGCTCGGTGACCCCAGAGTCACGTATAACCTAGAGGATGGCATGGTACCTGAGACCAACATGCCTGTGCGTTTCTACCTGACGCCAAACAGAGAGGTTGGTTCAGCCTCTATCCTCGTTGCTGAGCCATTGGATTATGAGACCACACGTAACTTTATGCTTCGTGTACGTGCTCAGAACGTTGCCGCTGTGCCTTTAGCTGCATTTACAACTGTATATGTCAACCTCACAGGTAATTATTTACATTAATCTAAACTATATTTTTATTTTGTAGACATTTTGATTAGTTTGTTTTATTATATAATTAAATAAAGTTTTATTTTAATTTAGGTTAAATCAAAGCAAAGATTTTCAACATTTAACATTTCAACATCTAATGCAATATTAGTATTTACATAGTATTTGAAGATGGACATGTTGTGAGTTTCTAAAGTTTATATATTGTAATTTGGTTCTATTCTTGCCTGAGTTTCCTCAAGAATTTTTGTTTGTCTTTTAAGTATTTTTTGTTTAAAGATTCACCTAATGTTTTTTTTAAATGACTCTTTTCAATGAAGCCATGCTGTTTTAATATTTGTTATAAAGACTAGGGAAATCGAACAAAGGTCTTTGGCCTTGTTGCCTATGCACAGAGATACCTATGGAAGTTGTAAATGATGAGATTTGCACAGCCTTTGCAATTTGACAATTTGATTTGACAAGGTTGTTATTTTTAAAGTTTTTCACACTATTTTACTAAATAAAGAACCTCTAACCAGTCTCTTTGACATTTCTTATATAGCCATTTAACAGACCTGATGTCAATCAATCTAATTATTTTTTTTCTCTACTGAATATGTTCAAAATGTATTGCTTTTTTAACCATTTGTTTTCTTTGTATTTCCCCAACATTTTTAAGCCCTGTAGCAGGCATCCAATTATAAATGAGCCAAGTTAATAGATAAATGTGTAAAATATGTTATCTATAAATAAAATATCAGCTAATTTTGTTTAAAAGTCTTTTAGTTTTTACTCTAATTAAACATGAAAATGTCCTAACTTCAGGTTGTAAATAATATAATTTTATTTCCACCTATAGCTCTATTTTTTCTTAATCTTTATAAAAAATTCTGGTACTTCAATTCCTTCTTGTAATCCACTTTCTTACATCTTGAATTGCACTTTTATAAAAATCCAGAAAGCATCCATTCAATATCTCATATTTTACCACATGCCTTTCTCTCCTTCAGCAGAGCTCTGCATGTCTAATTCTACTAAAGGTAGATGCTAATGCCATACTATAAAATTTACCACCTTTTCCCCCCAAGCCACAACTGGGCTCAACTCATGAATGAATCTCTTGCTCTATTCGATTTATAAGTGCATTCTAATGCTGACCAAGGAGACCTGCCCTCCAACCCTACCCCTTTCCTAATATTAATTCAATAAGGGTTTCATAGTTAGCTTGCTTTTAACCACTCCTTCCTATTTAAAAAGTGGGCACCTTGGGCTACCCTTTTTTAGTTAAAATACCACTAGCAGTATAACAGAGTGAGCAAAATAAGAGCGAAAGATAGAGAGAAATTAAGGATGGCAGAAAAAATAAGAGAGAGAGAGAGAGAGAGAGAGCAGGGGGGGAAGAGGAGGAAGCCGTAATGGATTTGGACCTCTTGGTTAATTCATGGATTACAACATTGGCTGGGAGAAAATTAAAAAGCTCGAAGTACATTAGATGATGATTAGAGCCTTGGCTCGTTTGACCCATCAAAGATCTTGCCCTAAATTTTACTCTTCCTACTTCACTTCCATTACCAAGGGGAAAAACACACACACATGCCTATGTGAATACTTGTTGTGAAAAATATTGTAATGACAAACGTGCATTACACATTTTTCCCCCAAAATATTATATATGTAAAACGTGTGAAAAAAAAAAAACCAAGGCAAATATCTGAAAAAAGTCTTTGATATCATGGCATTATTATAATAAAAAAGTGTTTGTTAGAAAATCCCTTAAGTGTTCATAAGGTTAAAGTGAGCTTTTACAGCTTATATTTGCTCTCTCAACAGATGTGAACGACAATGTTCCATTCTTTACCTCCTCTATTTATGAAGCCTCGGTGACAGAAGGGGTTGAAGTTGGGACTCTGGTTCTGCAAGTGTCTGCCAATGACCTTGATCTGGGTTTAAATGGAAAGGTACCCTTAAGTACTTTTGACTCATTGGAACATGTTCTTTTTGGATAAATGGGAAGAAGCTATAGGTCAGGGTTCTGCTGGAGCCTATCCCAGTGCACATAGAAGAGGCCTATCGCGGAGAGGCCTATCACAGTCAATCACACATAGATTACACTCACTCCTATGGGCAATCAATCTAATATATATGTTTTTGGACTATGTGAGGAAACAGAAAAAAAAACAGAGTAAACATGCTCAAAAAAAACCCTGCCTGTTATATCAAACCTGGGTGACTAAGATGTAATCCTACTGTAAGGTGACCATGCTGCCCCTGTTCATAGTCATATTCCAGTTTGTCAGGTCATGTCTGATATGTTAAGTTTTTGTGTTTTTCAAGTTCTTTGTTTGCTTTGGTTATAATATAAATAAACTGCAATTTGCATCAAAATTCAACATGACAGTAATAACAGAGTAACAAAATATTACAGAGAGGAATATTACAGAGAAAAAAAATATATACCAGGGCACTTTATAACACCATGGAAGCTGCTTTACAAACAAGTTGTACAGTAAAATGGAAATTAAAACAACATTTTCCTGCATCCTGATTACACAAAATAGGTCATTTCATTCTAAAAATACAAAGTAACCATACATTAATTAAAACACCTGGAGTCTTAGTCATTTTGGGAGCAGTGATTCCGCATGCAAATTATTGCAACCGTAGAAGTTTAAAATTACCAAAATAATCACATAGCCACCTTTTGTAGATTAATAAGAAATTACTTTTTATAGAAAAGAAATGAGAAATTTTCTTAGTAATGAGATTATTGGAACTATCCAATAATAGTTGGAAAGTTATACCATCTTGTACATTATTGGAACTATCCAATAATAGTTGGAAAGTTATACCATCTTGTACTATAGTCAACAACTGTGTTTCATGTTAGACTTAATTCGTGCTAAAACATTTACACAACCCGTGAAAAGGTTATAAGCCAAACACTTTTGTGTGTGCATATTGTGACATTTAAAGCAGTTGGCAGAAACTCTTATCCAGAGCGACTTACACTTATCTCTTTTATACAAATGAGCAAATTGGTTTAAGGACCCAACAGTGGTAACTTGGTGGTGCTGGAAATCAAACCCCAATCTTTCGATGAGCAGTCCCAAAACTTAACCACAGTGCAACCATTTTCCTCTATAGATTAAGTTTTGTTACATCAAACTAACTCAAATCACTGTTACACCTAATTCAATTCTGCTTAAATGGTCTACACAACCTTTACATTTCTTTCAGTCGTGTTTCAACTAGGGCAGCTAGAGTGGATAGTGGTTAGCACTGTCGCCTCCCAGCAAGAAGGTCCCGGGGTTAATTCCTAAACAAGGGGTCTGTTTTGGCGTAGTTTAAAAGTTTTTTCGGTGCGTGTGGTATTCCGGTTGCCTCCCACAGTCAAAAAATTGGCCATAGGAGGGAGTGGGACCAGGGGTGTGTGTGTGTGGCTCTGTGATGGACTAGCAACCTGTCCAAGGTGTCTTATCACCCTCATTACCCTAATCCAGAATAGGCTCCAGCAGACCCCAGTGACCCCGAATAGAAAATAAGTGGTCCAGAAGATGAATAAATGTTTTGATTTTAGTAATTAATAGATCTATTTGTAGTTGACCAGAGAGAACAACACAAACAATTTCATTTTTCCATATATTAACTGAACCCTAAGAATGATCAAAACCTCCTATTTCATGTGGTGGCTGCATACTGAAATGATGACAACTTGAAGCATCTTTTTAAAAAATTGGAAAAAAGACTACCAACCCATTGAAAAGGGCTCATCAAGCATAAGGGATGATAGATATGTAAGCAAAAAGAAATTGACCAAAAAAAAAACAACAACAGTACTCTGGCTGTTTGTTACCCTTTAAACATTTATTCATTCATCTTCTATACCTGCTTATTCCCTTATTCAGGAACTTGGGGGTCTTCTGGAGCCTATTTCAGCACAGATGAGGCGAAGGGCAGGGGTATACCCTGGACAGTTTGTCAGTCCATCGCAGGGCCACATATAGACAAACCTAATGTGCATGTTTATTTGGACTTATTTAATGTCATTTAGTAAGCATTTTAATAAGGAGTTACTTTCAAGCATGAATGTTAACACAAGTATATTTTATAAGCATGTTTAGTTTCTCCTGCCAAATTCTATTGTAACAGTTGGAGGTTGCTGTTTATTTTATTTACTTGACCCACTACAAGCTTTTTATATCATTTGCATTTTCCTTTCTTTTTCATATTTTATTATATTGACTAATTCAGCTGGCAGGGCACCAGTTATTATACAAGACTATTACAGAATGCTCCTCGCATAATAATTGCCATTTGCGAGAATCTGATCTTTACAATTTCTATTAAATATATATTTATTTCAGCCTTTTTAATCATATGTGTAGTATAAGTTGCCATAAAATTGAAACGAATATTTAAAAACTTAATGATTTTAGACATTCTGCTGGGAGTCTGGCAAGCATTTTGTGTGGAACAGCGCACATTGTACAGCTCAGCTTTGAGAGACTGGTCCTGCAAATCTCAGGAAACAATTCTTAAGGCATCTTCAGTCATAATACGATACATATTTTTGGAAAAGCATCACAGAGCCACAAACACACACACACACACACATACACACACACTCACATTCATTTAGAGTTACCAATAAAACTAACATATATGTTTGTGAACATGTATGTCCAAAACTGGGATCAGAATCCTCAGCCTGCCCAGTAGTTTATGCCAGGGTACTGGAAAGGAAAATTCGTCCAATAGTCGAACCTCGGCTCCAAAGGAACAATTAGGTCTTAGTCCTCGTGAAACTCTGGACCAGTTTCATACCCTCATTGGTACTGGAGTGTTCATAGAAGTTAATTGCAACTAAGTGGGAAGTGGCTGGGATAAGAATCAGCACCTCCAAGTCTGAGGCCATGGTTCTTTCCCCCCTAACTTTGGTAGTGTGACAGGCAGATCGGTGCAGATTGGTACTTAACCAAAAATAACTTTATTGATACGAGTTTGTTAGATATTTATTTAATTTTGTTTTGGCCTGTTTATTGTTTGGTTGTTTGTTGTATTTCTTAGAAATCCCGGGCACAGGGTCTTAATGTGTGGGGTTTGCATTATCTTCCCACGCTTGTATGGGTTTCCTCTGTGTACGTCATTTTCCTCCCACAGTCCAAAAACGTGCATTAGGTTGATTGGTGATTATGAATTGCCCATAGGAGTGTAAGTGCGTGTGGTTGTGTGGCCTGCAATAGACTGGCAACCTGTCAGGGGTGTAGCCCCTGCCTTTTGCCCTATGTGTGCTAGAATGGGCTCCAGCAGACCCTCGTGACTCCTGAGTTCAGGAATAAGCAGGTATAGAAGATGAATGAATGAATGAATGATAATCATATGGATTATCGATTTATTCATCTGCATCCTGTAAAGCCTGGTACATAGCTTCATATTATTTTCTTTCTTTTTGGTTTCATATTGAAGCTGTTATCCACATCCCTTTACCTTTATACTTTTTTTAGATTTCCTACTCCTTGCTGAATGACCGCAGTGGAGATTATCAGTTCTTTCGCATTGATCCAGAACTGGGCTTTATCTACACCGAGGCAGTGTTCGACCGGGAGACTAAAGGTTCCTATCTCTTAGAAGTCATGTCCATGGACGGTTGGGAGTCTGCAAGGCCAGGAAGGCATGGACAGCCAAACTCGGGTAGGACCAACCACATCTTTTTTTCATAACAAAAGCCTGCTCGGTTGATTTATTCTTTGAAAATGGAGTTCAGGTAGAAATGTGTAGTAGTGCAATGCCTGACACTAGCTCAGATAAGTGAAAGCTTAATCATTCTAATCAGAAGAACATGTACAGAAAATAGAGAATAAACAAATAACCACTGAGGTTTCCAAAGTCTGGAGTATTTGTGGTTATAGCTGAACTTTTTCATACTTGTTAGGCTGAAAGTGATACTAATCAGCCTCAAACTCTGCAGGAGTCAGAGTAACCCTTTTAGCTCTCAGCATGATGTGCATTTTCTCATTAATCTTTTATTTTTGAGCAATTGTGGACTTTACATCAAACTTTCATGTCATAAATTTGATATAATATGCACTTAACTATATTGAGTGAATCATTATGAGATATTGCAAAATGTAACTCCTGGTCAAAACTAATAAATGACTCTAACAACCTTCATGCAACCTTATAAAAAAACATCTTACAAGCTTCATGCCAGTTATTAATATAAAATTGTTGTTTTGCATATTATTTGGTATCAATTCAACACAGTAAATATTGGTTAAGTATTGTTAAGGATAAAGATATCAATATTTACATGAATATTATGGATTGGTGTTGATAATAAATAATACATTGTTCCTTATAAATTCATCACTGTATATAAACACTTTCATCAAACTGTTGTGTAGATTTTGCTTGCCATTGTGCCACTGATTCTGGATTTTTTGATAGCGCTGTTTCTGAATGGACACACAAAGTAACGTTCTGTTAATGGTAAAGTGTAGTAATATGCTCTAATGAAACATGATGTGTGGAGAATAATAGTAATATGTGCTAATAGTGGCTAAGGTGTTAGACTGTCAATCGGAAGATTGTTGGTTCAAAACCTAGCACCACAAAACTGCTGGGCTTTAATGGAAGGCCCTTAACTATCAAATATTCAGATAGATAGATAGTATGAATTGCTTTGAATAAGGGTGTCTGGCAGTTTCAGAAATGTCATGTAATATAAAATTGCACACTGTGTTCTCTTTCAATCACATCCTGCTTTTTTTATTTGCAGCCCGCGCAGGTCTATCAGGTTCCAAGTACAATATGTAATGAAGTTATCTTATCCAGTCAAAATGCCTGGCATGACAAGCAAAGTACAAATTCCTGAATAAGAAAACACAAAGCCCAGTGATGCTTGTTTATATGTACTGCAATGACATGAACATGTCTTCATAATGCAACTCAAAACAATGAGTCAACCTGTCACCAACTGACAGCTACAGTATTTACAGCTTTCCCATTCTTACACATACTGAAACATTGAGCTGAGACTGCTGAAGTCTACCAGGATTTTTGGTATTTTTATTTTGAATGTTTGGCCTGTTGTTTAGTTGCAAAACTTTAACATAAGCTGCCACCACACCCTAAACTAAGAATTACATTGCATGATGTGTCACTTTTGGAAGATATAAAGGAATGGGATGGGAAAGGATGGGAGATTAATAAAGGGTTAGAGGTCTTTACTCCATTCAAGGTTGGGTCCTGAGCGGTCTTTACCAAAAATCAAATACTGATAGCGTTGAAATCCGGAGAAGAATAATGTAGAGGTAAAAGAAGCCAAAATAAAGCCAAAATAAGTCAGAGAAAAAAATTGGTAAAAATATCCAATAAAGTATACTAAGGATGTGTTGTGTGTGTTTGCTGTCTCGATTAGACACGGCATACGTGCGGATTTTCATCAGCGATGTGAACGATAACAAGCCGGTGTTCGCACAGACGGTGTATGAGGTTGATGTAGATGAGGATGCAGACATCGGCTCCAACATCCTTACAGTTAGTGCTAATGATGAAGATGAAGGTAAGCATGGTTAAGATGTAAATACTTAAAATTACAACCACACATAGGACACAACTTCTCAATAGAGTTTTTTTTATTTAACACTGAACAGTACCCAACTAAATTATTTTATTTAATCATTTCAAGCCTTTCATAAAGGTCAGGTTTCTGACCTGAAACTAAATTTTTTTAATTAAAAAATTCTTGTGTTTCCTTAATTCTTTTGAAAAAATACTTGCAGTATTTTACTAGCAGTCACAATTATTTTGGAGTATTATACATTTTTTAAGGACTTTTTTCACTCATCGAAAAAAGTATTATGTTTTGCTGACATTCCAATAATATATTTATTTATATAATATAGTATAATATTGTAGCTTTATTTTCTCTGAAATTTGGAATTATTAACATTGGTACAAAGGGAGCTCTCATGCACTCACAAGCCCAGCATCTTTAGTATGCACACTGTGAGCACATAAAAAACCCTGTGATAAGCTCTCTTTCATTTCCCTCTCACATGTAAATCTTTCCAGACGGCAGCACGTCACAGTAAAGACATTGCTCATTTCTCATTGGCTAGCCTTGTCAGCTCCATAATTCCCTGTGTGAATCATCTGCCCTGTTGCATCTCGTGTGCTTGTGGATATGTGAGAAGGTACAGCGCTGATTATCAGACATTTATCAGGGCCTTTAGCCTCATTACGATAGCCATCAGTCTTACACTGATCTTCCATAATGGCTTCTCGTGATGTCAGGGAGTATTAGCTGTCTTGGACTGTGCCTATTTCTTTATCTTTTAAAAAAAATATATGTCATGAGAAAGTGCTAACCCCCTAATTGATAACATCTACTATTTTTAATTGCTCAGGTTATATTGACGTTTCAGCTGCTTGTACAGGTGTAATGCATGTTATTTCTCTTATAGCAGGTAATATGTAAAGTCATATGTTTATGGGCTAAATGAGAACAGCAGTAGCTTAGTTTATAACATAGTTAAGTGTCTTTATTGCTAAAATACATAGTTAAGTACAAAAGACACCATCATTATTCTGCATATCTTTATTCCTTTGTTTTAGAAATTTTGTTTAATTTCTACCTTGGTGCACAGATTCAGCCTTGACTCTTTATTATTAACCTGCAAGTAATCAAATTGAGCTAATTATTCCGTGTTGTATTTTTACACAATGGGAAACATACTATTAGTTGGGTAATAAAGAGATGACAATATGCCAAATATAGCTCTGTATTTGGCTGGATTTGCTTAGGAGATACAATATTTTATTTATTCATTCATTCATCTTCTTTACCCGCTTATTCCCGAATCCGGGGTCACAGGGG